>VDFB02197262.1:0-21690 GCA_007258455.2 Sequoia sempervirens
GGATTGATGATGATAACATTGTTGAGGGTGCACAACAATGCAAGGATTGATTGATCAGGATTGATGATGATAACATTGTTGAGGATGCACAACAATGCAAGGATAGTGTTAAGCAACACAATGATTGAGAAAGATATCCCAAGATGATGACGGATTGATTGGATTCAATTTGATCAAGATTGTTGAAGCTTGGTTTTGGAACAAAAGATGTTTTGGATGATGATGTGATGTGACGTTGAAGGATGCGTTTAGATGCGACTGATAGTGATTGTTTTGATCGATTTTCGATGAAAGATGAAGCGTGATAAGGAACATGTTCTCGTCAAAATGTGCCATGGGCTAGTGATTCGGATTTTTTTGCTCACAAGTGTTTTGACCCATTTGGTTTCATGTCTTTTAATGTTCATATCACCATATAAGGCGAAGGATATAGATCAAGATTTATTCCTGAAGAAAGATGTAAATATCTGCCCCCAATGTCTAGCAATGTATGGAATGCCATGGATGGATGTTCGGATAAGTGTACAGATGGATGGATACGCAAAGGATGCCAAGGATTATCTTGCGATAAGATAAGGTGTTCGGATAAAGAAAGCTCATTGGATAATGCTTCATGGCTCAGATAACATAGGGTAGGATAGGATCAATGAAAATGGCCCATGTCAAGATGTTTACCATAAACAAGCATAAAGTGTGCCCCAAAATCTCATCAAGATCAAGACAATTTGGACTATGGATGCAGATGGATGAAAATGGATTGGATTGATGGTTTATGGATGAATGGATTTATTATGGATAAGATGGATGGAATCCTCGATTTATTATGGATGGGATGAGATGAGATGCTCATGCGAACTAGTGCACATAGGTGTGATTAAGAACTCATATTTTGTTTGCTAGGTTTTCATCATGGTCTTGCCAAAGAAGTGCATACTATGAGTTTTCAACAGGGACAATTTTTCTCTTTACTATTTTCAATCCTTTTTTGATTTTTTTTTGGATTTTTCATATTTTTTTGATTTTTTGTATTTTTTGAAGATTCATGAACCACTGGTGGTGTTGGCAGTAGATGCCTTTGTCATAATGTACCATTGATATCACGCACGAAGGGTGCTGCTAAGATACATGCATAAGATGCAACTTTTGAGATTCCTTATCTGCTTCGTTGGTGCTGGAGTTGACTTTGTCTTTGTGCACAAATCGCAATAGAGTGCCTTCAAAATCCTTATGATGAAGGGTCATTGCCAACAAATGGTCAATGTGAAAATTAGATATCATTCATGGAGGCATGGATGGAGTGTATTTATGGATAAGAGATGGATTGGTTGATAGTTTGGAACCTTTGACTCTCAAACTTGGGAAGATGAAGCAATATTAGATTGGATCACGGAAGTGTGCGTGGAATTAGGACCAAACTGCCAGTACACTTTATGCATTAGCTTGAAAAGCACAGCACGTTTTCTTGGACATCTTTGATGGATGTTCTGCTCCCTCTTTAGTTTTTCCGGTTTCTTTGGTGATGGAGTTTGATAGGGATGATCTTTCTTTGTATTTTTTGGTATCCATTTGTATTTGATTTGTCCATTATGCTTCGACTTCTTTTGCTGATAGCGTTCTTAGGTACTTTGATTCAAATCTTTCTTTTGACATTGGTCCCAATTCATGGATGGGGTGATGGGTGGATGAGGATTTGTGACGTGGTTGGTTGTAGTATTGACACTAGCTTCATCATAAGGATTCTTCGTGCTCCCTATGTTGACGTTTGCTTGAGACGAAGTCTCCCCCAGTATGGTGGAAGTGGTACCTTCATGCTTTGATTTCTCCTGTTCCAATCTGAGCTCTTGTTCAATAAGTATTCTCTGATAAATGACCACCGTAGTTGACGTTCTTTCAATTTGCTGCTCCGCTAACTCTAGATGTTCTATCTGACTTGTTTTGTTGAGCAGATAATGATGGATATCTTTATTCATGATGTCCTCAATCTGAGTTTGGGACATATTTGATCCTGATGTTGATAACTCATTTTGTTGTAGGAGTTGATGTCTGCTCTTTGTGTGGCAGTCTTGTTCTAGATGAAGATCATCTACGTTTCCATCTATAGAAAGCATCTCATGGGTAGATGGAGGTATATTGCTATGTGGATGTGATCATCTTGTGTGGATATAGGAGAATATCCATTAGATGTTATAATTATCTTGGAGATCTGAATTCTTGATCTTCATTAATTCTCGTGAGTTGCTTTGATTACGCTTTGGACTGCCCTTTATTATGCCTTCAAAGGATGGATTTCTTACAAAGGACTTTTGGATGTCGTCATTAGGAATGGTCAAGTTCAAGGTTCCTTTAGCATCTGTAACCATGAGGTCAAAGGGGATCAACATGTCTTGGGAAGGACCATTGCTAGACTTTGGTGAAGGATTTTGATTATGTTTTGGAATAAATTCTCGAGATATATCCTCTAACTCATTAGGTGATGTAGAGACATTTTTGACATAATCATTGGTCGATGCCTCATTGGATGAGATGAAAACATCTTTATTGACAGATAGATCTTGATCATTATTTTCAACAATTGTGGTGGAGAGATTGACAATGCTATCATTGTCCCCAATAGCAATTATCTTTTGATCAATCAAGTCTTGGATGAGAATTTTTAGTCGAATACAACTTAATGTTGTGTGTCCCTTTGTTTTGTGATAATCACAATGGTGCTCCTCATTATACCTTGGTGGTTTAACTAGGGGTTCTTGATAGTTCCCATAGATGGGGAGCTTGATGAGATTTTCTTGTACCAATTGTTGCAAGACTGATTCGATTGGTCTCCCAAGTGGTGTGTATTGTCGCTTGTTTCTTTGTGAGATTTGTACTTTAAGTTGACCTTGTGGTGATTGATTTTGGAGATGTGGTGATTGATCTTCGACACGTGGGGGTTGGATTTGTTGATGTGGTTGACCTTGATATCTAACTTCTTGACCTTGGAGATATTGTTGTGGTTGCGGACACAACTCAATGCTTTGATGACATGAATTAACCAATGGAAGATTGTATTGATTTTGGAGTGAAGATATCTCTTTGCCCAATAGTTCAATTAGTTTGGCATGTGAAGCAAGTTGCTCAAGTGAAATTTGATCTTGATTTTGAATTTGACTCCCTTGATTCGGCTTTTGTTTAAGTGGATTTGGGATGTGTAGTTGTGTTTGATTTTGGACAATATTCTGATTCGTGATGATGGGTTGAAATTGACCATTGCTCATGTTTGGAATACTTGTGCTTGGTAAATTCTCATTTGGCTTGTAGGGATTTGATGGGATGATGTTGTTCATTTGAAGGCTCATGGATTGATTGTTCGATTGATAGACTTGTAGGTTTGGACTTGGATTTATCATCGGGAAATGTGTTCCAATCTTTGATTTGGGCATACTCACACTTGTTGTTCTATTGACATTTGTCGAAGGTAATGGTCCCATGTATGGATTGTATAAGTGTGAGTTTTGATAATCAATCAGCATTGTAAGGCTTTGAAGATTCAATTGATTTGGATTACTCAAGATGTATGGATCAAGTTTGTATTCCATGTTCTTGTGTTTTGACCTTGTTATGAATGATATGAGTGTTGAACGTTTAGGGACCTTGGATCAATGCTAGACTTAGGGTTTTTGATTTTGATTTTTGATGTGGATGATGAACTTGTAAACCCTAAGATGTTGGATGTGATCTTAGGATGAACTTGTTCAAAGGATGGTTGATTTAATTAAATGTATGAGAAATGATGCATTCCCATACATCTAATTAAACAAATGATTTTGGTTTCGATGATGTGTCTAAGTCTAGAATGATGTTTTCAAAAGATCTAAAGTTGTTTGAGGGATGAAGATGATAAATGTTTGAGATGGATGAAGTGTTTGATTTGATCCTAAGAGACTTAGAGAGACTTTGTTTACTAGGCCAAGGTATTGAAGAACACACTTTTCTCTAAGAGCAATCAAAAGACCAATATGACCAAGAGATATCAAGCACATGTGTGGGGTCCAATTTGTTATCTTTTGCTTAATGAGTTCTTTTTAACAAAAACAACCACTTGATTATGTTTCAAACTAAGATGTCCAATGTCTTAATTTCTTTAAACCCCACAAGATATTTCCATGGAAATTCAATGAACTCACAAGGGTTTTCCTATTGTTTACTCAAGAAGACAACTGAGGTATATCCAATGCTTAGAACCTCACTAACGGAACTGCTAGTGGAAAGCAAGAATATTATGGATTTCCAGTCAATGATATTATTCAAGAGGGTTTGAAATTTTGAGAATCAGTTGAATGTTTGTTTGCAAAATGTTTTCGAATACACACCGCGGTTTTCTCAACAAAGAATAATTACAAGCCCTATGGATGTGTAAGACAATATTTGTTGGATTCCCACTTTGGAAAAATCCAGCCACGCTTATCTCTAGGTGGATGGTTAGATGTTTGACCCCCATCGCCTCTCCACGGCTCATTAATGTCAACCTGTATACTTAAGCATCAACACCCATGAAACTCCTATGGCATGCTTTCCATCTCTACTAGAAGACCAGAAGAGTGTGGGGTGGCTTTTAGGAATGACCGCTCTTTGCACCAACAAATAGATGATTTCCGGGTACTCTGTGACATGGGTTCTAGTAAGTGACTTCCTCGTCAGGAGATTTCTGACCCATACCAAGAAGAGTCCCCTTTCTGACCATCCTCATTTGAGCCAATCGTATAAGTATTATGGTGGTGTTTGAACCAAAACCCTACTTATATCCCTGGATGGAAATACTCTTGGCTTTAGAGTGTGCCATCGGTTGGAGTCATCCCTTTGGGTGAGTACTTTTCCCAAGGCGTGCCCCTCTCTAAGATAAACAAAAAGCCAGAAAGCAAAGCACACAACTGCATCCCCATCGACATCTTGATGGCACAAAGAAAGAGAATGTGGGCCACACGAAAAATGCCCCTACCACACTCGCAAGACAAGATGTTCAATTTTAAGCCCAAATCAAGTGTTTCAAAAGCACAATGTATTTTGAGTGTTTCTCTTCACCCTAGATCGCGACGGCACAAGTGAGAGGATACACACTCAAAAGACAAAATCACACAAATCAAGCACTTGCTCATTTTATACCCTTCAAAGCAATTGTGAGTTCGTTTTAAGCACCAAAATGAAGTGTGAGTTTTGATTGTTCAATTCTTAACCTCAAACAAAATCTAGTGAGTTGGTCCTAAGATTCATTTTAAGCCCTTTGCAATAAAAATCAAATTGTTCATTTTAGACCCAAATGAAAATTAGTGTTCTAAAACGAAAAGATAAACAACTTCGTGAAGTAGTGTTGATCAACACTTAAAGTGTTAAAAAACACATTGTGTTTTCAAAAAAAATCATCCTCCTTTCGTCTTCGTTTGCTAGCCTCCTCCTTGTTGACTTTTTGCTTTTCTTGTACCTTGTTCACTTGCCTTTGTTCGCTTTTGGTACCTTGGTTGCCCTTCGTTTGATTTTTTGTACCTATAAAAACAAAATCATGCAAGAATCAAGTTATTTTCTTAAAATCATTTTAAGCATTAACTTTAAGAAAAACCCTACTTTCCAAGGATCTTAGAGCAAATCTCAACCATAACTGAATAGTTTATTAGCAAATCTCAAAAGCCTCTCCTCCTGAATAGTTTATTAGCAAAGCTCAAAAAACCCCTCTTCCTAACAATTTAGTCTCAACAACCTAGGATTCAACTTTCAACAATGATTAGATACTCTAGGCAAAAGACTCTATTAATATTAAAAGCTCCTCTATAAATGCAAACGACTTTCTTTACCATTCTGTGCTGCCAATTACTTACTAACAATAGTAATATTAGATGTAGAGATAGGCATTTAATGACAATTTTAATTCATAATGCATTTAGTAGATGGATAAATGAATAAAGCTTATTTGAAGAAAGATTTATTATCTACCAAAAGCATGAACTAATATTTTCCGCAAACAAGGATTTTATTGTCAGCGAATAGAGGTATAATAATGCATGAATTAACAAATCCATAGCATTAACTGCTTCAAATTTACACACAGAATATATAGCCCCAAATTTTTAAAACCAATAAATGTCATAGAGAATTTATTGCTATTTTTGAACAAATGCATTTTGCTTATAAAAGAAAATTCCAGTATTCTAAGATGAGCGAACATGCAATCCCAAAAAATTAGTTAAATAAACAGTGTGTTAAACCAAATACAGTAGGAGAAAAAGAAAATACTACTAAACGTTCACTCCCATATAGCATATCGCGCAACCTTGTATGATAAACTTAGAAACCTTCCTTCTTTTTCCTTCATCTTCCTAGAAATTGTTGAATAGTCGACTCTTTGCTTGGGACAAGACAGTCCTCCAAAGACGTCTTTACCAATCAAATTTATTTTTTTCTAATCATGAGAGGATTTCCATAAACTTGTTTGCAGCTGCCCATATGATGCGTCTAGATCTTCTTTAACTTTCCACGTCACATCTAACTCACTTTAATATCTAGAGTCCATCGATCAACTTAGCTTCCTTATTTAAATTCTGATGGCTTCAAGATAGGACGCGATTTCTTCTGATGTTTCAATGTTAATAAAACTAGGACCCACGTATTACTTTCCTATCGATTTGTCTCTATTAAAGTGGCGGAAACAACATATATTCGTATTGACCTCTTCAATAATTAATTGACTTATCTTTGTCTTGTCAGGGGTAGTGTTAGCGTAAAATAAGAGCCTGTGACCAGCCAGCTTCTTTATTCCTATAGCTCACACGTTAGCACATATTTTCAAGCAATAACTATGGTCACATGCAATGATCTTACTGTCAAATGCACTAAATGAGACGTCAATCTAGAATAAAGATGCCTTGACTTTGAATACATGAAGAGTTATATTGCAACAACTACGGACAGAACTTTGATTACCTGTATCGGGCAGAGTTAATGGGAGACTTTGAGAGAATTCAAAATGGCCTATAAGGAACCATGTGAATGAGTAGTGTAAGGAAGCATCCTAGTGGAGGATGTAACATTTGACTAAAATATTAAACATCTGGAAGCTTTGAATTGCGCACTAGAGAAGGAGTGGCCAAAAATTATAGCATGAATTGATGTGCCATTGGTTATTGTTTCCAGCTCAATGGGAATACTCAGCAAAAGGAAATTGACATCGTCCATTTACTAGCAAGGGAACACGCGCTATTTAGACAGAGATGATTGGCTGTTGGAATGCATTTGATTTACTACCTTACCCCTTAACAAAAATAGATGAGCTTTAGAATGCATCCGATATCACAAGTAGAAAGAGAGAGATCCAACTTGGAATTGGAAAAACAAATGATGGGGATGAATAAGAGACCCTTCTGCAAGTTGGTATGGATTTACTCAAAAAGAAATAGATATATTGTTGCTATGTTGTATGCTTTAAGCTAAGTTGGGTTAGACAAATGAAGTGGAGGACTCAGGTAAACATGGCAGCAACATCGGTACATGATCTGGAGGCAATGGATCTAACAAGTTGTCTGAATCCCAAGAAGAGGGTGCTTCCTTCCCACGTTTTTGTTTGTCACCTTTCTATGAAAGCCTTCACCAATCAGTGCTGACTCATCAGAGTTGTTATTCGCTTCTTCTAACTCCTCCAAAGAAAAAGATCAGTACAGGGGGAGACTCTGTGCACCCAACTTTATCCCTTGAGGTATATACCCTTAACACACAAATGCATAATCAATGAAATACAATGTACCAAAAATTTTGCGTTTATAGGAAGAATACTTAGATCATCGAATAGAAATAAAAATGATTTTTCCTCAAATACAAAAATAGAAAGCTCAAATAGACATTTGCGAGTAGAGAGATTTATTACTAGAATCGGGATTCATACCAATGAATTGCCACACAAATGAAGTAGCAACAAAATGACAGTCCTAGAACCCAATTTAATTGACCTGTTGAGAGAAATTTACAAAACTGCTAAAGCAAGCAAACTTAGGAACATACTTCAACAGATGTCTTATTACATCAAATGGGAATTATGTTATCCGACTGTAAGAACTTAAAATGCTTTGTAGATATCCCTACACATTTTTTCTCGATATGTCCCAAAGAAAAACAAAAACTTGCTTCTCATAGAGAAATGAAGAGCAACAACCCTCCTTCTAGTGCCAATAATGAAGTACCCTAAATCTGCATGTAAGACCAACTTCAAATACTTATTAGAAACGTTAGTCTAAACACACAAATCTGAAAATACCTCCATGAAATAAAATATCTATGCTAAAGAAATGCCACAAGTAACAAAAACAACATCAAGAAGACATTTCAAAAGCATGATAATCACCTATTCTATGTTGGATTGGTGTCACATGTGCTAGTGACCCTTTCCCAACCCTTGATCAATAGCTAAATGATGATGTATTGTACTGAGATGAAGAACAAGATTATTTCTCAAACCAAGAGAGAGTAACCTTGCATAAAATTGTGGATCCTAAGGAATGAGGATTGCCTTCTTTATAGATTTTGTTGGACAGAGAGTGGCCAAGATGGTGAATGGGACTAAAGATCCTCCAATGAGAAGATGACACTTGGTCAAATGGTGAGTGGTCAATGGTTGTAAGATCTCGAAGAGTGCCCATGAGAGGAAAATTTTGAATTCAAATTTTCCAATAAATGTTGAGTTTGACTTTGGAAGGGGACATGTAAGAGACATGTAAGGCCTCATAAATGCTCTGTTGGGTGTACATGTCCACTTGGGGAGATTCAAACTTGGAGAATATTCTCCCTTTATGCCAAGTTGAAAATAAAGATTTTGATAAATCAATTAAATGCAATGCAAGTGGCCAAATCTAGAGAATGCAGTAAGAGTATTTAATCGTGGTTAGATTAAATAGATGATGATTATGCCGATTTAATGCCGATTAGGCAGAGTTGACTTTTAAGACTTTGATATTTGATTTATTTAATTCAGAAAAGGATGAAGTATGGATTTTAATTAAATAAATGTTTGATCTATTTAATTAAAGGGATGATGTTTGATTTATTAAAACGCTGATGATAATGTTTATTTGATAAATGACCTTAGGAAATGAGATTATTTAATGAATGGATGAAAGTGATGAATGGACCTAATGTGAGACCTAATTTGACTGAATTTGATCGAATGCATAATGTTAATTTTGCATGTCTACAACAATATCAATCATTTTTTATGATTATTTTTAAATCACTTTAACTACTACCTTTTCTTTTAAATCATAATTTTTAAAATTTCTTTTTCTCTCCTTTCCCAACAAAACATCGCATCCAAATAGTACGGAAATGTTTACAAAGTCATTGAGCGTTGCACTTGTAGATCTTCTGAGCAAAGTAAAATATGGAAAATAATTTGAACACTCGAGAAAAGTATTAGTGCTGGACACATACTTTAAAAAATCCCCCTTCCAATACAATTTCCTTGAGGAAATCTTGTTCGTTAATGAGAGAATTGGGAAATCCCATCACTCCATACATCCGGTGGAGCAAAAATCCTTGAGAAAATCAATATCCTCTAATAACTCATCTAAAGGAAGAAAATCCTCCATAATCGGAAACTCTGGGCTTTCTACCTCCTCAAGAAGTGAATCTAACACTGCCAAATCCTGCTCCTCTAAACTTTGGTGACTGTAGACACCCGACACCGATTCAGAACCAGAAAATGTGGCGTTACAGTCCAGCACCTGCCGGATTCTCCCTTGCCAAACTCGGTTCCAGTAGCTTGAATCTGAGCAGGGGAGAGCAAAGAGGCCAATGAAATTTCTGGCACAGAGTCGGGGAAATTAAACTTGGCTTGGGATCCTCTGAGGCAGTAAACAGCACAGTCGTAAGCACGAGCGGCCTGTTGAAGAGAATCGTAAGATCCCAACCAAATCTTGCCTTTGCCTTTCGAATTGGGAATTCTCACTTCGGAAACCCATTTCCCCCATTTTCTCATTCTCACTCCCTTGAAATGTTGTTGCGTCTTGTTTATACTCTTTTGGCTTTTCTTTTCTGACGAGGGTTTAACCATGTTTGGTAGCAGAGGGCGCCCGGGATTCGAACTCGGGACGAGCTTGGGAAGTGAAGCTTTGGCAAACAAGTAAGCACTAAGCAGTAGAGTAGCGGCAATATTTGAACCTTAGAGGAGCAAATTGGATAAGGATTTTCTTAATTGGGTGCAGAGCCTGGGGCGTATGTATATATAGATGATCACATTTGTGGGGACAGGAAGTTGAATCTGTTTGAAGGAAAAATCAATTTAATTTTAGAGTATGCAACGACTGAATTATGTGGGTCATACTTGTTGCCAGCTACTCACAACTCACTCCATTCTGTTGTTAGAGACAGTAGAGTTTAAACACAGGTTACAAAATATGTCCAATTGAGCTGGAAATTTGTGTGCTCTTTACGGATAAAGATATATCTTGTTTATCAATCACATGCGTTTAAGAAAAGGTTTTTACAAAAGGTGCTCAAATAATTGGTGTAGATTCATTCTCGACAGCTTGGTGGGCCTTCCTCAGAACTGGGAGTGCACTTTAGGAAATTCTTCCCAAAAGAAAGGAAAGTTCACAGGCATTCTCTATCAGATGCACATGTATTTAATGGTTAATAGACAGCTGTTGTATTGGTCATAATTTTTGAATTGTAATTGATTATATTGGTAGAAGGAGAACACAAAATCTGAATTGGATTGTTCTCATGATTTGTTAGGTCAATCTTGTATGTGTAGGATCAACCTTGAATGTTATGGATATGACATTTCATGCAAATGTAACTTGTAACTCATAGAAATGAACCTACTCATTATTGACTTCTAAAAAAAATAGTTGAAAATTATTAAAATATATATCAATGTCTTCTATTCATTGGTTTATATTTTAAAAAATAATTGAAAATTATTAAAATATTTCATAAATGAATAAAATATAAGGTAAAGACATACACTCTCACTACTTATTGTACTACTATGATTTTAACAAACTACTATTTACATTTGGAAGATAGTAAATTCTAGGACTTACTTCCCTAAAGGTTCATGACTACAAAGTATCTCTCAAAATAGAAAATCAACCATCAATTGTTGTTAATTAGATGATGTACATGTCTATACCTAATTCAAGTTGATAATTTTTCATGCATTAAATGATATTTCAATTTTCATATTGATCTTCCCACAAATGAACATCAAGCTAAATTAACACTCTATATTAAACTACTATCACCTTCAATATATTCTCTCATCGAGTTTGACATAATTAAAATATTTTATAAATTACTAATGTATAAAAATGAGACGTGGTCCCATCACCTATCATACTATGATAACACTACCCAATAACCATTTGCCAACAACAACTTGATAGTTAATTCTTGGGCTTGTTTCCCCAAAATTTCATGGGTATATTTTATGAAAATGGTTATCTAACTCCTAGAATGAACTTATGGGGATGGATGGCTATACATCATAAATGTTGTTCTTTCCATTCCTCAACTAGTTAACTCACCATGCAGTTCTTTGTTCCTCATAGACTTAACTCCCCGCTTTAGAGACTTAACTCCGCTTTTGTCAACTATTTGCATATCAATCACTCATTTTGTAGTGTTCTTTGTAGAGGTTTGATCATAGGGTTGACACTAGGAGAACTCTAAGTCTTGTGTGTATGACACCAAAAATATTGATATTTTAAATATTTTAATCTTACTAAGTATATTTAGTGAATAGGGAAATATATTGTATAAAGAATTCATGCTAGTTATATCTCATTGTAAGCAAGATCATCTTCTAGTGCATCTACTATATAATTTATTTTCTCTTTCATATTTACCTCTTTGTTATGGTATTAAGCAACACACTTGCCTCAAAGTCACATGGTAGATCATAAAAAAACTCTACTATCCAAAATAAACATTGAACTTATAATATTTATCATAACATATATCCTACATTTAATATTTTATAACATTTTTGATGTGCATCTATTTTATAATATTTTTTTAAAGATTAAAAAGAAGAGAGATGGCTCTTAGATGAACTCATCCCTATTCTCTAATCTATGTAATTATTGTTCAAAATTAATTTTTGAATATGGTTTAGACATTTAAAATCATTCACATCCAAATCACACTTTATTTTATCTCTTTCAATCATTAATTAAATAAAATCAATTATGTAATTAACCTTCCCAAATATCCTCCTAGCATTAATTAAACAAATTCCAATCATTTATTAATGTCCAGAGGCATTTTATAATGGTGGAAAGGGATGGAGTGTAATGGTGTGAGTGTGTTAACAATTTTTTAAAATATTTTACCTTAAATTTGACATCCATATACATATCAAATTATTAAGATTTGATAATAAACATAATATTTTATAAAATAAGTATCAAATAAAATTTATGTCTCCTTATATTTAGTGAAATTCACCTGCACAAGGCTCTAGGGCCACATTGCTATGTGGTGGGATTATATCCAATCTGAGAGACGAAAGAAGAACAAGGAAAAGATTACCTCATGGGATTGAATAGTTGCTAAGTTGAATCTATGAAGTTTCTTTTGATGGATTATCAAACTAGTCTTTTCAGAAGATTGAGCAGAAAGATATGTCAGTCAAGGAATACACAAAAGAGTTCTACAAGTTGGTGATACGGCCAGGACATAGTGAAGAGGATTTGGAAAAGGTGGCAAGGTATTTGAATGGGTTGAGATATAGTTTGTAGGACGAGTTGATTTTAGGGTCACCAAGAACTTTGGAGGAAGCCTACTAATTTTCCATTAAGGTAGGGGAGAAGCTGATGAGGAGGTAGAATCAACAAGCCCGAGGTAGAGGACGAGGCTATGCAGAAAAATGATAGTAGCACCATCAAGATGGAGAGGCAAGTAGCTCTAGAGGGAAAGCTAAGTCAAAATAATGAGGTTATCAGGATAGAGGAGAAAGATTTGTTAGAAGTGATGGTTATTAGGGAAGAGGCAGAGGTTTTGAAGGTAAATGTTTTAAGTGTAATCATTATGTGGGTCACAAGAGTTGGGAGTGTCCAAAATATTCCCAAGGAGGTTACACAAGGCCTGAAAGGAGGAATTAGGTGGTGCAAGTAGATCAGGAGAGTGTAGGATCAATTTCTCCAAGAAAAGAAGAACCTGAGTCAGGAGAATCTCTTTTGTTCAAAATAGTGTTGTTGAAACCACCAAAGGAGAGTCATGAACTAGTACAAAGGAAGGCTCTATTCAAAATGAAGTGTAAAGCTAAAGGTAAGTGCTGCAAATTAATTATTGATAGTGGTAGTACAGATAATTTAGTGGTTGTAGAAATGGTGGATAAGCTAAGACTTAAGAGAACTAAACATCCTACTCCTTATAAATTTTTTTGGCTTCAGAAAGGGTGTCAATTGTTGGTAGATGAACATGTTGTAGTAGAATTTCAAATTGGCAGTTATAAGGATAGTGTGATTTGTGACATCATGCCTATGGATGTGTGTCATGTATTGCTTGGTAGGCCTTGGCAATTTGATTGGAAGGTTGTACATGAAGGGAGGAGTAACACATATATCTTTGAAAAGGATGGAATCAAGCATACTTTAATGCCTATGCGTGAACAAGAAGAGGACAACAATAGTAGTAGCAGCAGTAATAAGGTGATGTCGGTAAGAAGAAAATAGTTTATAAAAGGAAAAGAGACAAAGGAAGTTGCGGCGGTCACCAACAAGGTGAATCTTCATTTTCCTCAAGATTGCATGGGTGTAAACAGTGCTGATTTGCAAATAGGACAACCAACAACATGTATTGACCTAGGTGACTGTAAAGATGGGGCAACCATTGTTATTCTGAAGGATGAAGAGATACATGAGAGTTTGGAAAAGCAGTGTCAAGATGGATACGTGAGCATGAATCTGCATGGACAAAGTGTAGAGATAGCAAAAGAACATGTGGAAGATGACATGGCTCTTCAAATTGAGGCAGTTGAGAGAGAGTGGCTTGAACTGACAGGTGGTGAGACTAATAGTGCAATGGTGAGGTGTGATCTCAGTTTTTAAAGCCATTGGATACAGTTGAAATTGATTTTGATGCATATACAATGATTGCAATGGAGAGGGAGATGAAAAATGAATGGGAAAGATGCAACAACGAGAGGCTATCTGGAGAGTAGGTGAAATGTGTTGAAGATGATAAGATGGAGTGTGAAAATAGGAAGAAAAGTTTGATATATGGAGGAACTAATCTAGCCTTATGATGGAAGAAAAGGAAGAAGTGATTGTATAGCTTATGTTTATCAGCATAAGGGGATATGCTACAAGTGCTTGACACTTGAAAGGGTAGTTCTACTATCCAGCCTCCTTTGTGAGCTACGCTCACAAACAACTCTGTCATGGAGCTTGATGCAGGGGCATTGACCTTTGCAGCCTAATTTTGGTTTGAGCATTTTTAAACTTTTGTTTTTTCCTTGCATTAATTTTTTTTTGCTTGGAATAATCCTTGGACAAGTGGTGAAAGTGTATGGAGAGTTCTCTCCCTATCGTTGCAAGCAAAGAAAGAGGAAGTTACACTGATCTGAGGAGGGGGGAAAAACAAACACGATTTTCAGAGGGTGGTAATCGTTCTTGGTAGGTTGCTTTTAGAAAATTATTGTAGAGGGAGATAATCAACCTGAAAAAGAAACATAAAGGATGGATACTCTTTTTCCTATGTAGAAAGGAGGAAATATTTGTTGAATCAAATCAAATCTAGAAGAGAAACAAGATCAGTTACAAGGTATTGCCCAAGAATTTTAGTGGAAAAAAGGTGATCTATTCTTGGCAATGAAAAAAGAAATGGGTAATGATAAAACATGCTTTCTTTCATTGATGTTGGTTACCGTTGAATGTTGATATGCTGCCAAAAGAGTGAGTTTGTTAATATTACATATTGTGAGGAGTGAGTCATCCTGGTGTTTAGTTTTCATAATCGATCAAACCAATTTCTTGAGTATTGATTTTTGTGATCAATCACATGTTCTTGTAAGTTGTCTTGGATCAAGCCGGTAGCCATTAGAACATAGATAAACAATTACAATAATGGATATTTGTCTCTTCCTTAGGGATGTGGCTACCATGACACCTTATATGGCTTATATTATGGATTTTTGTAAATTTCTTTGTGTAACCAACAATTTAGAATTACAAGTTGTAAACAAATGCAAATGAAAAGCTCCTAGCTTATTCTAAACTATCACAAACCTCAATAGAGTATGCAAATAGAATTCAAACGTAGTAAGAATTTTTTTTACCATAAGACTCCATTGTTGAGTGTGATTTGCTCCAAGTGTTTGGTGACTATAGATGCTCGACACATTTAACTATAAAATGTGGTGTTATAGTCAAGCACCTCAAGAATTCCTCCCTTGCCAAACTTGCTGCAACAACTTGAATCTGAGTGGGAGAGAGCAAAGAGGTGATGGAATTTCGAACAGAGTCCGGGGAAATTAAACTTAGCTTGGTAACTGAGGCAGTAAACAACATAGTCGTAAGCACGAGTGGCCTGTTGAGGGGTATCATAAGATCCCAACCAAATCTTGCCTTTGCCTTTCAAATGGGGCACTCTCACTTCGGAAACCCATTTCCCCCATTTTCTCATTCTCACTCCTTTGAAATGTTGTTGCGTCTTGTTTATACTGTTTGGGGTTTTTCCCTCTAGCGAGGGTTTAACCATATTTGGTAGCAGAGGGCGCCGAAGATTCGGACTCGGGACGAGCTTGGGAAGGGAAACTTTGGCAAACAAGTAAAGCAGCAGTGTAGCGGCAATATTTGAACCTTAGACGGGCTGAATTGGATAAGGATTTTGTTAATTGGGTGCAGAGCCTGGGGCGTATGTATATATAGATGATCACATTTGTGGGGACAGGAAATTGAATCTGTTTGACGGAAAAATCAATTTAATTTCAGAGTATTCTGCGACTGAATTATGTGGGTCATACGTGTTGCCAGCTACTCACAACTCACTCCATTCTGTCGTGAGAGACAGTTGAGTTTAAACGCGGGTTGCGGAAATGGCCAGGTTTACAAAAAGGCATTCACTGAATGAGCTCAAATGACTAAACAACCTTCCGGATACCTTCGTGTGCACTTTAGACAATTCTTTAAAAAATAAATAACTAAATAACAAATAATTTAAATTTTTTTAGTAAAATGTTTTCGAATTTTAATTATTTCTTATTTTGGTTAATTGTGCATGGGTATAATAGGCACAAACTTCATCCATACTTTATTCAATATCAATTTATTTATAAAAAAAATCTGAATTTTTTATAATATTATAAAGATATAAATAATTTTTTGTTTTGTATGAATAAGATAATTAATTTAATTAAGAGTTCAAATAGATTATAATTTTTTAAATATAGATATAAATAGTTTTTTATTTTTATGAATAAGATAATTTAGTTAACAGTTGAAATAGATTATACTTTTTTTAAATATAAGTAGAATTTAAATAAATATATTTAGTTGATTTTGATAGATAGTTGTTGTTTTGATTATCATTTTTAAATTATAATTTAGAATTGCAACCTTTTATAGATGTTGGAAAGAGAAAGTTCGACATGCACATAATCAACTTTAAACATTATGAATTTGACCTTCGATATAAATTTAACTTAAAAGCTACGAGAAATGAAGTCGACACATTGTGGACTTCTACATCTTGTGTTGTCTAAAACTATCCTCTACCATAGCTATCAAGGACTTATAATATCAATAATACTGAGGAGGTTGCCAAATCACTAGAGTAAGTTCTCTTAGGTCAAGCCCCTTGGAAAAATTAACATTACATAAATAGAAATGATAGAGAGTGGCAATCTTTAGACATGTAGATGCTTTAGAATGATTATGTGGATTTAGATTCATTTTTGTACTCCAATTAAAGTGTTCCTAAAATTATTCTTCTCTCTAATGTCTATGATTTTTTGAATGAATACTAAATGATAAATGAATGTAGACTTAATGTCTTTAAATACCATTATATAGCAATAATCATGCAAAATGTCTAGCAAGTTAGCTCATGGTAAGAATAAAATGGGTGGAACAGGGAAATTTTGAATATATATTTTTAAGTTTTTGGGGGGTTAGTTCTACAAGCATATAAAACAAGGAAAATAGGGGAATAAATGCCTAGAAATATTATATGCAATATATGTAAAGTGTAAAGGAAATTGTGTAGGAATGAATAAGATAAGGTTGAAGGTATCATAATGTGTGTAAACAAGTCCAACTTTACACAAGATTACACCATTTATCAATATACAATTGTATTAATCTATTCTCTTAAAATAGACCCAAAACTAAATGAAAACTAAAATAAATATACAAATTTTACCATTATAAATATAAAATAATTTATTAATTATTTTAAATTTTCCAAAAATTACTTAATTAAAAACAATCATCTTAACATATAACACATATATACATAATATTATAAAATTATTTTTATTGATTATTAATGAGTCACATATTTTAATAAAATATATTTAAAAAAAAATTAATTAAAATGTTTATAATTTTTTAATATATGCATATATGATTAAATTATTTTTTCACAATAATTAGAATTGTAGATATTATGATTTATAAGGTCTTATATGTAATTAAAGTTTTGAAATTATTTGTATTTTTTTAGTTTAGGAGAGTGGTCTATTATACTTATGGAATGGTGAAAAACTATTGATATAAAAATATTACCTTTTCAATTTTTTTCAATTACATTTTTCATGTGTTCAATAATGTATATATACAACATGAATCTCATGAGATATTTGTAAATGTTGCTATACTTATTTGAAATGTTGAGCTTTATAATAATGTAACTATTGGTGATCTTACAAAGATGGATGTGAAATGGTTGGGGCAACAACCACAAAAAATGTTGCATGCATTAGTCCAAACCACATGCTGGCCTACATTTGGACGAGTCATTCCATTCACATGGTAAATGAAATATTTTCAACCATTCATTTTTCTAGTTTGTTGAAGATTCTTGGTTAATGAAATGTTGTCTATAGAGAGGTTCCTAGAAATCAATATCCAACTGCACTGAATAATATTAATGTGACTAAAATAATCCTTAAACTACAAAACTATATCTCTCATCTTTCTCAACTCTTCCTAAAAATATCATGTTGGGAGAAACATTTTCTAATGAGGAAATCAATGATACATAACATATATTTTAGTCCTCTCTTTGTCAAATGGTTTCTAAATCATGTCAATCCTACTTAATGTGTTAAAAAATTAATTAAAAAACAATGTGTTTATTCTAAATTTTGTGATAAGTAAATCCATTTTTTTCATTTTTTTCTACACAAAAATTACCTCAATCTATTCCTACAAGTTCTTTAATTTATTGGTTCTCCTTTATCTTTGTAAGAATCACCAACATCCATCCCTTTATTACAGTCCCTATCTTCATGAAAACATATTTAATTGGATTGAGTTATATCATTAATAAATTAAGAGAAAAATTAAAAAGTAATATACACTCATTTTTAAAATTCATTTAACTTTTCATGTAGACAATTATATTACTTTTAATAATTCTATATAATTCCACTTTTATTAAGTGTCACATAATGGTTGTGACCATGCCAAAATATTGATAAAGTAATTACACTTCAAAAGAGAATATTTTTTTTTTTGATCGGGTGATAATTGTTTATTTTTTATTTTTATTTTAGTAAAAAAAAGACATAACATATTCGCTCTCACCGTGTAAAGCAGAAACAAATTAAGGACTCCACACCAACAACACACCACAAAGTTATACCTGCAGCCATAAGACTCTAAAACAAAAATCTTTTAACAAGTCTACAATTTTGACCCGCAACTTGGCCTTCCCTTGGTCTGAGACCGAAGGACCATAGCAAAGCTTTTCTTTTTGAAATTCTTGTCTTTCCTCCCCTTGACGACTTTCCATCCATCTTCTACCTTTGAAGCCTCCTTCTACCAGTCCCTTCCCTTCACTGCAAGCCCATCTTTCGCCATTTCTACCTCCTCCTTCTGCCAAGCCTCAAATGCTTCCTGTTGCATCCATGATTCTTCCTCCATTGGTTGCTCATTTTTCCCTTCCTCCTCTCCACTACTTACCCCTTTTTCATTCATCTTTGCTAGGCCTAATTTCTCCCTACATTCCTGCATTTTAGCTCCATGATGAGTTTCCACTACTTTCCCTTCAATAGCTTTTCCTTCATCAACATCTTTCATGCTGGGCATCTCAACTAGACCTGTCCCCCCCAACGGATCTAAACCCCTGTTTGACTAAGGAAAATCAAATTTTCCCACCACCTCAGAAGTATCCTTAGCCTATTGTTCCATACTGCCACCCTGCTTTTCAACTGCATAATGCCTACGTGAGACATCCTGCCACTAAGTAGCTGGTTTAGTCCATCTGGGTTTTGAACAATGTGCAGCAATATGACTAGTTTGAAAGCATCTCCTGAAACATAATGGTACCCCTTCATAATCCAAGGGTTGTACCCAACACCCTTTGGAGGTTTTAATTGAAACCTCTTCTGGAAGTGTCTTTGATACTTCCATCCCCACCAAAATCTAGGCGTAAGTGGAGTGCAAAAGATTTGAAGAGCCCTCATCAATCATCAAAAAATCTCCTAGAGAATTTCCTATGGCCTCTAACCAAGACTCAAACCAAAAATGGAGAGGTAAGTTTGGGAGTCTTACCCATAGAGGGACTTTATCAAAAGTCTCTGTTGCAGGGTTGAAAGCCAAATGCCAGGACTTCAAGGATAGAGCAAATTTCTCCTCCCAACTCCAGAAGAAATCACACAAAATTTTGTTTCTATCAACCACAATGAAAAAACCTTTGGAAATTGGGTAGATTTGGATACAACCATCTACAATGGGTTCCCAGTGCTCAGATATCCATTTATGTAAATCACATAAATGAGGCCAAAAACCCATGAATCTTCCTATCAAGCCTAAATTTGAAAACACTTGAACATTATGAATAACTTCCTCCTCAATCTCTTCTTACAAAGAGACCGACGGTTTATTTGCCTTAACCTCTTCACTAAACTTACCCGATGCCTAGTGTTGAGGCACCCCATGCACTTTCTCACCATCTACCTGGCATTCCCCTATGTCCTCCTTGGACCCCGACTCATCCCTGTGGCCCCTGCCTCCTGAGCTTTCCCTTGATTGTTGCCTTGAAGACTTCTGTGCAAAACCCCCATCCTCACTCTTGCGGCTCTGTGAGAATAGAGTCATTGCAACCCTAGCACCGAACAACTTCATTTCTCCCCGAATTAAGTGTCCTACAAAAGAGAATATTTATTATAATAATTATTAGCACCATAATGCAAATAATTAAAAAATGGAACTACTATTATAGTGTAACAATTACAATTTGTGATACAAACTATAAGAAAGTAAAATAAGTTATAAAAGCTAGCATCTCATTATGATTATTTTTGTTTTCAAATCTTAGTGTCACTAAGTAGTCCCTATCCCAATATCTCATTGCTTTAAGAGGCATTTGGTTAAGATTGTTTAAATGCACGATTGATCTTGCAGATAGTGGCAAGAAAATGTAGGTCATCTTTGGTACACTTTAAGTATATGTTTAGCTTGATTTTATCTTTCTTATACTATGGAGATTTTATAATTTATTGTATTAAATCAAATTTTTATTCAATGAATTGATATGCTTGATACTCAACTTAGTGTTGTCTCAATAAAATATTGTCCTTACTAAATTGCTATATTTACTTAAGTGTTGTAGATTATAGTATTGGATAAAGTTTTCCATCAAAATTTACAATCATTTCTATAATTATTATTTATTAATTTATAATCTTTCTATATTCTTTAAAAAAAAATAGTTTTCTTTAGTTATTTTATTTTTTAATATCATCTACATTATTTATGTTATATCAATGATTTTTTTGTAAAATTAATCTTATGTATTAACACCAATAAAATTGTATGAGATGCTTTGTTTATATTATTAAATATCTCATATTTTTTTATTATCAATTTATAGGGTCATTTAAAAAAAAATTTGATATAGCTATCATAAATAATGTAGATGTTATTTAAAAATAATTTAAAACCATAGTTCATACAAGTCCTAGGGGTGGAACTACCTACCTAGGGTGTGAAAATGACTAACTTTACTCTTTACCTTGGTCAAGGCTCGCAAATAGATTTTGAAAGTAAGATTATATTGGTTTCAAGAAAAATATAAGATGTCTAGATGATCAAGGTGGTATTTGTGTGAACATAGATTAAAAAAAGTAAAATAATGAAGATTTGTGTCTTCCTTAGGGATGTGGCTAATACTACACTTTATATGGCTTATACTATGACTTTGTGTAAAGTTCCTTTTCTAAGTGACAATTTAGAATTAAAGCAGGAAATAAATGCAAATGAAAAGCTCTCTATTCTAAACTATCACAAACCTAAAATAAAGTGTGAACAATGAAATTAATAAAAGTAAGAAAAATAAATGTTACCATAATATCCTATTGCTGAGAGTGATTTAATCCAATTGATTAGGATGTGTGTGTTTTGTTGGGTCCCAAAAAAAATTCTCCACTTCTTAGAATGAAATCTCACTCACATAGCTAGGGTTGTCATCATGTAAGTGAAATCAACTCATTAACAAAGAATGTAA
>VDFB02197264.1:0-13252 GCA_007258455.2 Sequoia sempervirens
ATATTGGCACAAGGCTCATGTTAAAGATTTTTTTGAAGCGAATCTGAGAGAAGATGAAAGTTGAGATCAAAAGGAGGATGTTCTCTAGGTTACCTCTGAAATTGATCAGAGAATGCGAGGTTGTCCAAGTTCCAAACCAAGTGGATGAGGATGTCAATGTTACACAACCCGATTATGAATCAGTGAGAGGCACGCCAATCCCACCACCTGATTGGGTGGAACCGAAGATCACGGACTTGGACACGTTGTCTATGTCGTTCTTAACATTCACAAGGAGTTGGGTGGATAGACATGTTCACAGGCTTAAGAGCAAATCAATTGCCCTCACGTACAACCTCATGGGCGATCAAAGGCCACTGACATCAACAAGGAAGAGAAAACAAGCCGCCCAACCTACAGAGCCACAAGAAGAGGAACCAGTTCAGCCAAAGCCTCAGAGGATGGAGGAAGCATCACCTACACAATTGTTGACTCACTCTTCCAGCATACAAGAAGTTTCATTATTTGTAAGTCAGAGGGTTAGAATGAATGAAGAGCAAGAAATGGAGGAAGTCAATCAGCCATTGCCTGGGGAGCCCGATAGTCAAAGTGCTAATGCTCCTAGGAGTGCTAGCCAGCCGGATGAAGATGAGGAAACAGAAATGGAGACTTGCCTGGATCGTGCGATTGAGGTAGCCTTTGAAGATACTAAAAATCCTGAAGCTCAAGGTTTTGAGGAAGACAGGCAACATATGGAGACAAATGGGCCTCAACCAAATGTTGTTGAAGAGGAAGTTCGTGAAGTAGAAGCAACAGAGGAGCAGCCACTTATCATCTGCAACACTCAACAGGCTGTTCCAAATTGGCTCACGAGTGTGATAAGAAGAGATCAGGAGGATGACATCGACCCAGCAATAGAGATGGAAGAGCTCCTTAATAGAATAAGCGGGTCACCAAAGAGGAAAAGAGCCAGAAAATACTCCAGGTTTGAAACAAATGAGTTTGGTTCCCGCACTCTTCATGTTGCGGTTCCAAGGGAAGAATGTGATCGAGATGAAGCAATGCCTGAGAATTACACGATCACTACAGTTGAACTAGGACGTCCTACTAGAGCACAAGTGATTGAGGAAGCTGAAAACTCCTTCTAGGTATTGAAGGATAGACTACTTCAAAAGGGAGAAAAATACAAGAGGCTGAAAAGGGAGCATAAGGCGTTAATTGGTTATGTACAACATATAGCACGTCCATGTGCCTAGGAGAACCCAACGGTAGATCTTCCAACCGAGCTTCCACAAGAGTCAGTTAGCAAGCTCAAGGAAATGAAGAGGGCAATTCAAGAAGGAGACAAGTGGGTTCGCAGTGTTCATGTTGAGGCTAAGAGATTCATTGAGGATCTTGTGTCCTATTTCCAACATGCTTCCAACATCCTCTCCCATATGGAAAACATCGAACAGGCATGGAGTGATACATTTTTCAAGACAAGACTATTCCACGCCTAGCTGCTCTGATGCATATGCCAGTGCAGACTTTGATTGAAGGAGGGGTAATTCAGGCTGGAGATAAATATGATTTTCCCGGCTAGTATTCCGTAGCATTCACCGACCGAGGTTTCTTTGACATGGAAAGGACAGAGTCAATCAATATCAGGAAGGCCATGGGAAACATTCAAGAGAGCATCTTCAACACGCTCGAGGCATTGTTCGCAAAACGGCTAACTCCTAAGGAGGTGACAGTGGATGGTTTGAAGGGAAAATTGCACCCATTCTTCTCCGAAATGAGAATTTTTGCTCAAGTTTACTTTGAGAATATCTCCACTTTCTCTAACATTATGCAAAGCACTCAGGAATCCATTGGGGCCTGGAGAAAATCTTGTATCCGGCAGGAGCAAACAATTGCCATCCTCGAGTATCAACTTAATCTTACACCAGCCATTTCTGAGCAGGAAGTTGATGCAGTGCTAGCCCGGTTTGTTGCTTTCGAGGTCAGAGAGAAGAACAATGGGAATAGGATCCTGGACAAGAATCTTCTAGAAGGGTAGTGGGCATTAATTGCCCATAGTGGTCAAAGGAGGAATCTATCATTTTGTGCTCATTAATTGCACCACTCCACCTTCTAGCAGTTACTAGGGCAGAATCTAGTCTAGGGCATGTGTGGCTCAATCTGAGCCGTCCATTGTAATTCAATCTGGACTATCCATTGAGATTGGCCAGCTATATAAAGGGGACTCCCCCTCATTTGTAATTCATTAGAGATTAGATCATGGATAGACAAATAGAGTAGACATTCTGATAGAGCAGAGAGATAGCTTAGCATTAGTTTGTTAGCATAGTTTGAAGAAGGAAAGTTTTCCTTTGAAAGCTTTGTAAGAAATTGTTGTGAACACTCTCCCAATATAAAGAGTTATCATTGATGACGGTTTCATCTTTTGTTGTGAGCAGCTAGCAAGGTTTCTTCGTCCTTCTACTTCAAGTAGGACTTAAAGTAGAGTAATTTTCATTTTCATGCACGTAGTTAGTTGTGGATTGTGGTGTTTGATCAAAGCAGCTTCGTTTAATCCATACCACTAGCGAGCTTGCTGATGGTAAGTTTTCCTTGTGTGGTTGACTGGAATACTTTTTAAGCTTAACTTCGGTTATGATTCACGTTTTGGCATGCGTCGTCGTGATGGTGTCCTTATGCTGAATTGTGATTTGAAAACTTCTCGTTACTCCTTTGAAGATTGCACCAACTTTGTAAAAGTTGTCCAACGCAAGGCCAAGCAAAGTCTGGTTGAAGCCTACTGAAGTTAATCCCACGTCCCGCTTTAGGATAGAACTTAGACCTTCTAAACCTTGCACTCATTTAAATTCTGCACATTTCTGATTAGTATTAGGAAACTCGTACCTCATTGCCAAATCATTCACATCACGTGAAAATCCTCTTTATCATTAGCCTGTTGTCTACTGCATCATAAACTTGTGAACAATTGCGTAAGTCCCCTCGTGAAAACAACAAATTACAACGAGCCAACTGAGTGTACTCCATTGCATTGAAGGAACCTTGGAGTTGAACGTATGATCTCTCTCGCAATCTTAGCATACGGAATACTTTGATCAAGAGAGAATGGAGTAGCCATTGGATACTTTATTCTGCTGATTGGTGCGGTGACACTAATCACATCAACAGGAACCCTAGATTGATAGTTAGTTAGTTAGTTATTGATCTTCTGTGAATTCGGTTATGTGAATATAGTTAGTTGTTTCTTTTCAGTTGAAACTGAAAATTTTGAAAAGTTAGTTGAAGAATTGATTATGATGTAATTGATATATTTGTTAATCTTTTCAGTTCGAAATTTCGTTGGAAAACCCTAAAATGAAAACAAGTTAGTTGTTGTTCAGCTGAAAGCTAGTAGTTAGTTACATTTTTAAACTGTAGATCAGTTTGAGTGTTACACACACAATCTTTACTTTTTGTGGAGTTAGATACCCAACATGCTTCTAATGCAAGTGATAGTGGGGTTGCATGTGGTTCTACTAATTTACCTACATCATCTAATGTCAATGATGATGTTGATTTTGATCTTCATGATGACCCATATAATGTCGATTACTAATTGTATTATTTTATTTTAAATGTTGAACTAATGAACAATGAATTCAATATATCTATTGTAACATTCAAGTTTTGACAGATTGATATCAAATTAAATTAGTATAATTATATTTCAAATTTGTAATATTTATGGTAGTTCTAAGTTTTGTTTAGCATATGCATGATATGTAGTATTCTAAATTTAATTCTTGTTTTTACTTTTTAGGCTGCAAATATGTATATATCTATGATTTTTATATGTTTTTTGTATGGACGTACCTTAACGTACACACCCCCAAAAAAAAATGTCGTACCGGCGTACCGTACCCACCTACCCATACCTATACCTGATTCAACAACTTAGGTAAAATCGTGTCTCTCATGTGTGTTCTTAATTGCTAGATCTTGCATATATGGTATTCCTATGGATAATAATGGTGTGAGGCATAGTTCGCAGACTCGCCGTGAACTCGGCGGACTTGGGAGTCTGTTGGTGAGCCAAGTCGACTACCTGGGCTTGAGAGTCAAATCCAAAGAAAGGAATCTGAGTGAGACTTCGAGAGTCGAAATTCGGCGGAGATCTGAGTTAATTTCAGGAGTCAGGCCTAGGACTCTCACTGCATGGCTAGGAAGTCCAAAAAGTTAAAACCCATGTTTTTTTTAACTTTTTCTTTCATTTTAACACTCAAGTTTGTGAAATAGAGGTCTGCAAATTGAATTGCGGTTGAAAGAAGCCAAGATTATAAGTAAACATTTATAATCTTATGATGTTATACATTGAAACTATGAGTATTTGATGACTATGAATGATTAAATTTCAATTATTGAGTGTTTGATGATCATATGACATATGTAATCTTTGAATTATGGGGACGATTGAGTGTTTGTTCTCCTGGCTGTTCATTTGTAGTTTGGATCGCATTGGGATGATCTGGTTCATTGTGGAATCTTGGTCACATTTTGGTATCGAGTCGAGTTTTCAACTATGGTGTAAAGGTAATATTGTTGTGATTGATTAAGTTAAGAAAAGAAAAGTTTTTATCTATACTGATTCACCAACCCCCCTCCCCCCCTCTTAGTATAAGTGTGTGTTTCAGCAATTGGTATCAAAGCAGGTTCATTTGGAATTAGCCTAATCGCTTGAAGGTAGATCTTGGAAGCACACACAGCCAAAGGATATGGGTTTTTTCTCAAATAGGGCACCACTATTTGAAGGAAAGAATTATGTCTTTTGGAGAATAAGAGACTTATTTGAATGCTCTAGGATATGATATTTGGCGATCCATTGAAGTTGGTTATACTCCTCCTACAACCCCAAAGTAATGTCCCTGTTTTGGAGGTAGTTTGATTTAATTAATTTAATTAATTAAGTTGTCCAAAATAATGATTATTTTATGAGGATGACTAATTAGTTATTTTAATTAAATTAAAAGTAGTATTAAGTTAATTATTTATAAGGTTATCAATTAAATCAATATTATAAGGTGACCTTATATTTAATTAATTTAATAAAGTGACTTGAATTTTAAAATATATTATTAAGTCACTTATTAAAAATAAATAATATTCTGGAAGCTTCTAGATTGTGGGCCGACCTCTTGGTGAAAAAGAATAAATAGGTGAGGCCAGCCATTGTTTCTTCATCCAGGAATTGTTGTTTGAATTGATGACTTTTGGTGGTGGAGAAGCCAACTAGGGTTTCAGCCATTGGAGGACCTTTGAGGACAAAAACCCTCATTGGTTACGCAATTTTGAGGCTGTGAGATACCAACTGAATTATTGTTGATTGTGGATTTTACTTCAGAAGTCCAATATTGTGCTTCACTGTGAAGATTATTTGAGTACAATAGCTGATGTATTATTGTACTTGCAACAACTGATGTATTGTTGCTTTTGAAGTTATTTCAGCAGCTGATGTATTGCTGAGATTGATTATTCCATTGAGCAAAATTAATGGCCTAGGGCCAATTTTGCTGAAGATACGATTTGGAGGATTGATTGGAGATATTCAATTGGAGATAAAGGCAGATTGGAGTTATATGCATATTCAGATTTTGTCTTCAAACTTCACCATATCCATCGACTCCTCTATTAGAGGCATCTTTTGCATCGATTCTCTTCATAGCTTTGAGGCGCACTCTTGTAGGGGATTGTATTGGAGTTTAATTAATAATTTGAGGCTTCTGATATAATATATCAGATATATCTGCACATTGGAGGGAGCCACGATTTGCTTATTACCCCTTCAACTGGCCACAACTTAGCCTTCCATCATAGGCGCATCATTTGAGGAGTAGTGGAGATCATTTTTGCTACGATTTGGAGGCTTAAGGAGCTTGATATTATTTTATATCTGCATACTAGTGCAAAACAGGGGCGGCACTTGTGGAGCTTCGATTTTGTCTTGGAGAGTCATCTTATGGATTGATATTGCTTGCTTCTTCACTCCTTGGTCAAGGCGTCCTTTTCAATCAGGTTCTCATATTATTTTCCATTGGATATTTGCATATGTAATTGTCATAAGAGGGCTGTAGTTGTACTCAGAAAATATCATTGGAAAATCATATGTGTAATGCCAAGAGTCTTGGCAATTTGGGAAGAATATTGTAAGGCTCCCTTTGATAGCAATAAAGGGAGAAGTAGTTGCTGGTCTGAGACTTTGTTATTTGCATTTGAAGTATGCATGGCAAGTGTTTGACATAATGTCTACATGCTGTAGTTGCACATTGTATTCCTAGTTTCTCATGTTATTGCATTTGAAAAGTAAAAAAGAAGTTCATGTTGCGTCTTCATTTGAGTATAGTCATTATAGAATCATTTAGAAGTGAACTTCAAGCAATACTTGCAATCACAAGTGCTGTTATAAGTTATTGAAGCAAACTGAAATTTATAAGAGTCATATATCCCTTGAATGCCAACTGTTTGACATAATGTCAAGTGGCTGAAGATGACTAATTTGCATATAGAAAGCATTGAAGTGCATTGTAATTGATAAAAGGGAAGTTGTAAATGCATCTAAGTTATTGTTTATGATAGTAGAGTTGTTTTTCAAGCATTGGAAGCATTCATTAGTCAATTTTCAAAGAACATATTAGTCTGATCACATAAACCAGTAAGCTGGGAGGTTGCAAGTGAATTGTTTGATGATATTCCTTGAGCTCTTTATCGGCATTTTGAGGTCAGTTTGAGCAAGGCTCATTACATCAAACAACCCCAATAACGGATCAAACCAAAAAGAAGGCGAGCGAGAACAATGCCAAAGCCAAAAATGCAATCTTGTGTGGATTATCTGAATTGGAGTTTGTGAAGGTCATGCACTGCAAATCGGCTAAGAACATGTGAGATAAATTGAAAAATATATATGAAGGAGATGACAAGGTTAAGAAGGCCAATCTTCAAACCCACAGGGGACAATTTGAGAGTTTGAAGATGAAAGATGAAGAAAATATCACTGCCTATCTACTACACGTGGATGAAATCGTCAACACTATTTGTGGTCTTGGAGAGAAGGTTGAGGATGCAATAATTGTGCAAAAAAATTAAGATCTCTCCCCATGAGATTTGATGCAAAAATTTTCGCCATCGAGGAAATGAAAGATCTTGACACCTTGACAATGGATGAGTTGCATGGGATCCTCACAGCATACGAAATGAGGATGAAGAAGGAGAAACCGTCAAAATGAGAAGTAGCCTTCAAAGCATCCAAGAAGATGAAGAACAAAAGATATGAATCAAGTGAAAGTTCAAGTGACGAAGAGGAAGCTCACTTTGTGAGGAAGCACAAGAAGGGGTCTGGCAAACACAAAGGTAAGTATACTCTTAAATTTTCCAATTGTGGTAATTTAGATCATTTTGCTTCCAAATGTCCACAAGTGGAGAGTGAAAGTAGTGAAGAGGAAGAAAAATAAAACAAAAAGAAAGGAAGGAAACATCACTATAACAAAAAAAGGAGCACACAAGACAAATATGAAAAGAACTTTTGAAGGCATAAGAAGAGTCTTTACATCCAAGAAGCAAGTAGCTCGTTCGAAGAAAGCAGTGGAAGCTTCTCCAATTGGGATAAAGAAGAAATACTCTTCATGGTGATAAAAGCAAAGGATGGTGAAGATAAAAGAAAGGAAGGAGATTTAAATTGAAGAACATACCGAAGATGATGAAGAAGAGGATCTTGAGAAGGAACTCCATTTGGCCCATCATAAGATTGAGAAGCTCAAGAAGAGAAATTTGAGGCTAAAGTCATGACTTCAAGAGGATAGCGAAACTAAGGTGAAATCATCTCAAAGTCTTAAAGAATCGGAAAAGATGATCATGGATCTAAAGATTCAAATTGAGGAAGCAAAACGAATTGAAGAAGTTGTAAGAGATCAGCTAAAGGCAAAGGAACTGTAGTGTGAGAAATTGGAGCTTGAAGTTGTTTCCTTGAGGAAGGAGTTGGAGAAATCGAATGATCAATTAAATTGAAGTATGAAGTTTGAAAAGAGCTCTAAAATTTTGGAGGATATTATCAACTCCCAAAGATTGCCTTTCATCAAGACGGGTCTTGGTTTTGAAGAAAATCAAAACACCATCAAAGAAGGCTTGAGCTCTAAGGCTACAGAGTTACTAAAGAAAACAAATGATAAGTCCAAAATTTATGCAAATGTGCTCAATGGATCCACCAATGGTGATAGTTCCAAGAAGAGAGAGAGTGATACTACTCAGAAAATCAATATTCCTCACAAAGGCAACAATGAAGATTTCAAAAGATCATTTCCTCAAAGGCAAGCACAAATAAATAGGTTTTAACATTCCTTTTATGGTTATTGTTTCTTTTGTAATAGATTTGTTCATAAGGCACTGAATTGTAGAGTTTGTGCAAGGAGGGAATTGGGTTTCTTAAAGAGGAACTATAATCCATTTGCTCCTTTAATGGACTACAACATCATGTGCTACAAGTGCAATAATTTTGGTCATACAACACATTCCTGTAGAAGTGATTTTGTTGTACCTCCGAAACAAAACAAGGAGGATGATCATGACAAGCCAAAAGAGGAATCTACAAAAGTTTGGAAGAAAAGGAAAGAACATGAAATGACGGAGAAATCCATGCTAGTACAAGCAACCTTCCATGTGTAAAACAAAGGAAATCAGTGGTATATTGACAATGGGTGCTCAAGCCACATGACAGGGGATAAAAGCAAGTTCCTCACTTTGAAGGAAATAAATGGAGGCACAATTAAGTTTGGAGATAATGCTACGACAAGAATAACAAGAAAAGGCATCCTTAGTTTTGACAATGGAAAAACAAGGCCTGAAAATGTATTATATGTCAAAGGATTGAAGCATAACCTTCTAAGTGTGAGTCAATTGTGTGATCAAGGGCACACTCTCACATTTCATCCTAGTGGTTGTGAAATCAAAAAGACAAGAATAGGGAAACTTGTTGCAGATGCTAGTAGAACTGCAAACAATCTCTATATTCTTAGTGAGGTCAATGAAGAAAAATGTTACATGGCACAAGAAGATGAGAGTTGGTTATAGCACAAAAGGATGGGGCATTTGAACTTTGATAACATTGTGAAGATTAGCAATAAGAAAGCTGTAAGGGACATGCCAAAGACAACAAAGCCACCTAATACTATCTGCAAATAGTACCAATTTGGAAAACAAACAAGGTCGAGTTTCAAATCAAAGGAGTACTCTACATAGGCACTGGAACTTGTACATGGAAACCGCATTTGGTGCTCAGGACCAAGAAACACAGGTTGAGAATGTTTTGTGTGTAAATTAATAGATGAAATTTATTCTAGGATAGGCTGATTTTTTTATTCCTAAAGGAAAAATCAGGAAGCTTTGAAGGTTTAAGACAGTACTAAACCTTTGCGGTAGAGAATGAGGCCCGGACCCCTAGAATCAAAGAAGCCTAAAAAGTGATAGAGGAGGTGGAATTGCCTCAGGAGGTTTGAGAAGAATTATGTGTAGCAGGAATGAGAATGAGATTCCAGTTTACCACATAGGAACTCAAACAAAATGGAGTTGTTGAAAGAAAAAAAATAAACGAGTTCAAAGATGGCAAGGCCATGATAAAATGAATCCAGCTTGGGCACATTGAGAGAGAAGTGATTACATCAGATAAGTCTACATTCTATTCAACACCAATCCAAGGGTGTGCCATCCATCCCATTTTGGCATTACATTACTTAGTGATTGATGGCCTATCCCCGGGGTGTTGTCGGCTAATCAGAGGCAAAATTAGGGTTTTCGACTGTTTGGTGGATTCTCTTGAAGATTCATGGTTTTGTTTGTTGGAGTTTGGGTGTTTGGATTCTAGATTCCTTAGGGTTTTTGGAAGGCTTATGATTATGACTTACGGCTGTCTTCGGGCCTTTTTGGACTTACTGCACTGGTAGTTATGGCCTTCATCAGGGGTTTGGGGTTTGGATTGTAAGTTTCTTCACAAGGTTTTTAGAGCTTGCCAATGGTGGTGGCCATTGGTAACTTCTTGAATTTACTATTTTTAGTAAATTCTATATTTAGCAATAGTCCAGTTAGCACCAGCTCAGTCAACTTTCCTTCACTTGCAGTTCATTGGGTGATCATGATTTTTGGCTTAAGAGGTTCATTTTCGAGAAATAAGTTATTTAAAGTCAATAATGTTTTATTTTATAAAATAACCCCTTGTCCTAGTAATATGACTTTAAGTTGTTCTGAAAAGGGGGACCTCATAGGTGGATGCATCATCAGGGAAAATTTTAATTATTCTAAAGTCAAAATTACTCTTGGAGGTGGGACGCCAACTTTGGAGAGCTTATTATTTTATTTAAAAATGATTTATATCCCTCTTGAAATGGGACGCCACTTTAAGCTTGATCAATGGTCAAAATCAAACCCTAAAAGCATCTTGAAATTAGGGCCCACCTTCTGGAAGCTTCTAGAGGGTCTTCTCAAAAGTTATAAAAGGAAGCCTTGGGTCTTCATTTTGGTATCTTTTATCTACAGGAATGTTATGCTGTCGGAATGGTACTGGGACTGCTTCGAGGAATGAATGCCTCCCTAGCGCGGCTCGACCGTGTGCTTGAGAGATAGCACCTAGTAGAGAGGTTTGCTAGTTGTTGAGTGAATCTTTGTAGTGAGGATTGCATTGTAGATTGAGTTTGCTTTTGTAGTTCAGTTTCATGTTTATTAGTGAAGTATTGGAGCTGTCTTTTCACTGTAGCTGATTTGTTGTTTTTTTATCATAAGTCAAAAAATACAAAAAGAGTCGTTTTGGGTATTGTTCCCTTGTGTTTCCTTGGCAAGGGCGCCCCTTTCTGTCAAGTTACAGAATTTTTAAAGAAGAACTGAATTTTATTTAAGAAAATCGCCCCTCTCTATGGGCCATACCATTTGGTTCTCATTGGGATTGGTGCATAAAATAAATATCTGCTGTTAGGGTCTGTTTTGTGATGCATTCTTAGGCGCCTTCATAATAGGAACACTTTGCACTAGGTCTTATGCATTTTGGATGAGTATTGTGGGAGTTGTGAATAGTTTAGGGATTTTCTGTATTGCTGTTATAACATTCAAGAGCAGGTCTGTCACAAATCAGAACTTCGAGAATTGGTCTTTGAAGGATTTTTTGGTCTTGGTGCTTTGGTTAAGCAAGGAAGAATCCTCTATTTTTGTTGCAGCTCTATTCATCTCTAATCTTATGCTCTTGGTAGGCATTCTTCATGATATTGTAAGCTGAACAGTAGTACTGTCAGCCTTTCATCTAAATTGTTCTTCATGCTTTGTAATTCCCACTGAACAAGTGGAAGAGGCTGGCTTGCCGCTTATTTATTTGAGTTGCATTTGTATTTCTTATATCTCCGCCATATGGTCGCCTCATTCCATTCTGGATTTGGTAGCACATACTTGGTGTTCAGTTACTTTCAGTTGCAGTTTGATTTAAGGTACTGACGATCCTCTTGCCATATAACAGCCTCTCTCATGTTGGAATTGAGTGCGCATTCTTGGCAAAGAGTTACTTTGTAATTGCTGGTTTCATTTATCTAACCCTAACGGGTGCTTCTGCATTGTTGTGTTATTGGCAGAATTAGAAAAATGGACAGGATAATTTTAAGGTGAACAATGGCAAACTCCATCACAGAACTTTGTAAGGGAAGGCCTACATCAGTGAAGTACTTTAAAGTGTTCAAGAGCAAATGTTATATCAGGTGAGATGAGGGTATCTTCCTTGGATACTCTACAAGAAGCAAGGCCTATAGATGATATAACAAAAGATTGCACAAAATCGTTGAAAGTGCAAATGTGAGAGTTGATAAAGAAAGGCATCAAAAGGAAATAACACAAGAAGTTGACTATCAAAGGGAAGATAGTGTCAAAGAAGAAGTAGAGGAAGAAGTGGAAAATAAGTTGAACAAAGAAATCCAAAGAAACCATCAAGAGCACCACCCAAGACACCATCTAGATTTGTTCAAAAGAATCATCCAAAAAATCTAATCATTGGTGATAGAGATACAGAAATTCAAATGAGGAGAATAGCCAGTACATCTAAACATGCAAATTTGTGTTTGCTCTCTAAAGTGGAACCCAGGAGTTTTGAAGAAGCCCAGGAAGATAAGGACTGGGTAAAAGCCATGGAAGAAGAGTTGGATCAAATAGAGAAAAATGAAACTTGGGTACTTGTCCCAAGACCTAAGGATAAGAATGTCATTTGCACTAAATGGGTTTTCAGGAGCAAATTGAATGAGGATGGCCAAGTTGTCAAGAACGAAGCAAGGCTTGTATGCAAGGGTTATGCTCAAGTTGAGGGGATTGATTTCAAAGAAACATTTGCTCCTGTTGCTCGTCTTGAGGCTATAAGGATGTTTTTAGCCCTTGTCAGTTTCAAGAATTTCAAAGTCTACCAGATGGATGTGAAATTGACGTTTCTAAATGGAAACTTGGAGGAAGAGGTGTATAGTGAACAGCTTGATGGTTTCATTATATCAAAAAATCAAGATTATGTATGCCAACTAAAGAAGGCACTTTATGGGTTGAAACAAGCCCCCAAGGCTTGGTACTCAAGGCTAGACAAGCACTTACAGCAGCAAGGTTTCAAAAGGGGTATTGCAGATAGTAATCTTTATATCAAGAATGAAAAGGATAACCTGTTGATTGTTGTGGTCTACATGGATGATATAATTTATGGAGGTAGCAGTGACAAAATGTGCCAAGAATTTTCCATGAATATGCAAAAGGAATTCAAGATGTCAATGCTTGGTGAGTTGTCCTTCCTTGGGTTGCAAATTTCCCAATCAAATAGGGGGATATTCATCTCACAAACCAAGTACATTAAGGAGATGTTGAAGAAATTCAAGATGGAGGACTGCAATCCATTGAACACTCCCATGGTTATAAGACGCAAATTAAGTAAAGATGATGAATTTGTAATCTCCCCTTCTTGCACCTAATTAATATGAGCTTTCCATTAGCCTATTCCAAGGTTCCCATAGGCTAAGTGGATATGGTTAGGGGACTCCGGTCCTGTGATGAGCTTTGTGGAGGTTTTCTGAGTTTTCTAGCAGAGTTGCTATTTTTAGCAATGGCTATTTTTAGTAAGTTCTAGTTGGGCTCCAATTGGATCAGTTTGGTGATTAGACTAACTTACTATTTTTAACAAATTGTTATTTTTAGTAAGTGTTATTTTTAGCACTTGGTCTTGGCTCCTATTCCTCTATCCATTCAGTGAAGTGACTTT
>VDFB02197267.1:0-16875 GCA_007258455.2 Sequoia sempervirens
CCCCATGGAACTTTATAATACAGTGCGAGTACAAAATATGGCACAACCTTATGTGCAAAATCCCCAAAATACATGCACAATAGTGTGACACTTTATCTCAGTGCGTTTACATATAAAATTGCTTACAAATGATGCTCAAAATGTCATAAAAAGACACAAGGCTGGAAATACATAAAGAACAACAAAAAATGAAGCATCCCATGCAAACAAGAAGTTCCCAAGAGCTAATATGTCTAGGTAATTCACCATAGTGTGAAAACACAAAAAAATGAATAAAATGTACTTGGAGTGAAATATGGAAAAATTGTTTAGATAGAACTAAAGAGCTCTGAAATACGGTTTCAACACCACTGAGATCGCGGAAAATGAAGAAACTGGTCAAAAGTTACAAGCTCGGGACTGAAAATAGCTCTTCTGACTTCAACTAGCTATATAATGCACCAACAGAAAAATGAAGTGATGAGACCCATACCACTGGAAAGTTGACGGAAGCAACTTTCCAACGATATCTCGTTTTCCAAAAAATGATATCGTATGCCCAAGTTATGACCTCTGGAAGAAAATAGCTCCAAAGGGGAAAAAACCAGTGTTGGATTAAAATTGACCGCTGTACGGCTGTTGCAGCAAAAATCTGGGCCTAAATTTGACAGCCAAATGGCCGTCGGCGGATTTGCACAACTAGACTTATTTTTTAAAAAAAATGTTTTTTAAAAAAAAAACAACAAAAAAACATTACAAATTATATTTTTGTTAAAAAAAATATATAAAAACATTGATTTTTTTTTAAAATCATAAAAAAATTACCCATGGGAAGATGCAGCATATACGTGTAAGTACATGCCTAAGGTACTTTCTGTTGCTTTTAAAACAAAACTTTAAATTAAAAAGTGGAATTTTTAAGTTTTTCTAAAAAAACTTTTTGAATGATTTTTAAAAAAAAATTTGCAGAAAAAAATCAAATAATTTTTTTTTTTAAATCACCTCGAACTACGTGCAGATGATGAATAGGGTCGTACAGATACATTTTTTTTGCCTCACGAATAGCTGACACCAAATATAGGTGAGTTTACAGTCGATCTTTAGGTTTTTGGCCGCTCCGGATGCAACAGTGAGGTTCATTTGGGCTCAAAATGCTCCAAAAATTTGAGCACCCCTGGATCTAGCAAAAAATCCCTTTCTTCAAACCCTCACAAATCTAACAAACGAAAGCCAAATTTGACGAAACAAAGGCTGATCTTGAATATTCCGGTAGCTCTGGATTCAATGGAGAGATCTGATTTTACCTTGGATGCACTAAAAATGCCCACCTTTTTGGATAAAAAAAGGCAAACCCCAAACTCTTGAAACTCCAAAAAATCCTTCAAAACATGAACAGGAAGCAGCAGGTCTGGAGCTTTGATACCATGAAGAAGTTGAGAAAGCCAACTTCATAGACCTCAAAGATCACCTGCGGGCAAACAACTTGTCACAAAAAGGAAGAGATGGAGACAAAAAAATAAGGGTGCTCTGTAAGCTTCAAGAGAGATTGCATTGACTGAATTGAAATAATTAGAAAGATCAATTCTTAAAAGGAGATCATGCAAAACCTAAAAGTAACCCTAATAGGTAGACATTTAATAATTAATATAATTATTAAATGTCACAATATGCAAACTAAAGTGAAATATTAAGAGAGGAATAAAGGTAACTCAATTAACATGATTAAGTTAAAACCTTTACTCTAATAGTTTCTCCTAGAAATTCATACTAAGTCTCCAAGAATTCAAGTTTACAAGCATTAGAGCATTACAAGAGCATTTTCAAAGGCATTTCAAGGCAGATTTTCAAGGTTTATTGCAAAAATTCAAGATCATATCATCACGTCAAGGATTTGATGCATTCATACATGTTGAGCTAACAATTGAAGATCTACTTGCAAGCATTTTTTCACTTCATATTCAAGAATCAAGATCTACACCCATCATGGCCCCACTATATGTTAGATTGCAGATTTGTATTACAAGGCAATACCTAAGGTATCTACATTGCATCATTTCATGTTTCATGCTTCAATTTAATTGTCTCCTCATTTGGTTTAATTACCTACAAGGGGTTATTCACTAACAATCAACAATTTTTTCTTCCCTTGAATGTGTGTTTGCAAATTTACAATTTAAGATCAAGTGGAGAGCAAGTTTAGAGCAAAATTGTCAAAGTTGTCAAATTGCAAAGTTGACCTTTAAAGTGCAAGAATAAAGAATTGAAGCTACATAATTAAGTATATGTTTTTTGTGAGCTAACAACCAGAAATATGAGAGTGTAAAAATCAAGGAAAATAATCTAGATCTCAGTTTTAGAAACCCTAATAGGGACCCATTCACCACTAAAGGCGAATGAGTCCTTTGTGCTCTAAAAATAGGCTTATTGTAGCAAGGTACACACCTCTTTGAGCTCTAAAAACTTCCCTTATAGTTACTATAACGATTAGGTATCATTTTTTATTGTTATTTGCACCTTTTGGCTCTCATAATTGCATGTTTTTTGTATGGGAAAACTCAGTGGTTCATCATCTTATTGATTCATTTTTTCGTGAACCCTATTTTCCACCCAAACATTAATGGTGGACCTGACATATTGAATATTGTAATTTTTTTATTTTTGAAGTATTTGAGTCTTAGATTAGATTTTGCATTCAGTTTCATTTCATTTGCATTGAATTAAGATCTCATTTAGGGTTTCTTGCATTGCATTTACAATTGTATGTCATTTAGGGTTTATATTTACATTGTTTTGCATCTCTCTAAATCTAAAAATATAGAAAAAAATCAATGATTATGTATCTCATTTAGACCTTATTTAATTGTATTTGAAAATTAAAACAAAATTGTATTTCAAATTAGGCCTTTGCAATCACCTTTTCATTACATTTTCACATTGCATTTCTAAAAAAATTGAAACTGAAACTCACTACCTTAGATCTAGAACTGAAAAATATTATTGTAAGCTTGAAAATCATTAAAAAATAGTTTTAAAATACCTAACTAGGACCCATTCGACCTTACTAGAAAATGAGTCCTTGATCAGGTCAAACCTACATCTTCTGGCATCTGAAAAGGCATTAAAAAATCACTTTGAAATCCACTGAAACATCTCATAAAAACTTAACCAGGACCCATTCACCCTTACTAGCGAATGAGTTCTTGTTAGCTACTAATTTTCATTTTCTGGACATTAAAATCTCAATTTTTAACTTATGTTTGGTGCTATTACTTTCTTCTTTCAGTTTCTTGATTTGCTGTTTCATCAAAGTCATTGCATTTAGCTTAAATTGCTTCATTTCAATGCATTGTTAAAATTCAAAATTGCATCTACAACACTTCATTTTTAGTTTTAATTACCATGTTTAGATCTAAAATCCTAAAAATGGATAACTGTTTAAGCAATGTGTGGAAGTCCTTGTTCTCTTTGGTTGATGTTTCAAGTTGTGTTTTTGGAAATGACCCTAATGAAATTGAACTCACTCATGCTCACACAACTCATAATGCATGTCCTCCTTGTGATGTTGACATCATTAGAGAAGATGATGACAACATGAACAAATTCATAGATGATTTCCTTAACAACCTCGAGAATAATGCATCATTTTATCCATCCATGAAACAACCAACACAACTTGAGATGTTTGGTCTTTTACATCCTTAAATTGAGTCACAAGTTAAGCCTAAGTTCCCTAACATAGGTGAACCTAGCTCCTCTAAACAAGCAAACAATCAACCATTCTATGTTAACAAAGTAACCAATACATCAATTAACCTTGAAGAGACACATTGGAAAGGATTTATTATATTAAGCAAACAAGGATGTGATACAACAAGTGAACATGGAATTCATCAACTCCTAGAGTAGATACTAATCAAAGATACTAAAGGGTTAGGATATCAGGATCCTCCCCTCGACATAAATACTCTTCTTCTTCTTCAAGAAACACCAATACCTTGTAACAATGGTAGGATTTTCTTAGATCCTCCTCTTGACATAAGTGTTCTCCTTCCTACAAAGCAACCAATGCCTCCTAATGACAATGATACAAAAGACAAGGTCATCTTAGGTCCTCCCACCCTATATCCACCAAGGGAAATTGGTGAATCTAGCAAGCATAGAAGGCCTTACAAGTTAAAGAAACTAAAATTCCCTTGTCCACCACCTAAAAGTGAAAGAAAATTATAATTACTTCTAAACCAAGAACTTATAACATTACCACCAATGAAAGAAAAGATAATATTATATCCTAAAGGTGAAAATGTTCCACATTGTCGATACCACAAAACTCTTGGACATAGTACTAATGAGTGTCGTGCATTCAAATTAATCTTGACAAACTTTCACTTCAATGGCAATAATTGTTATCGACTGATTGCATAGCATGGCCTTTTGCTCCTTGCCATGTAATAGTTGTCTAGGATCTCAAACATTCTCACTATTACATGTTTTACACTTATTTCAAATCATTATCTTTGATGTAAGGAGCTTATTCTCATCACCTATCTTAGCTCATTATTTCCTTTCACTAGGTGGGGGAAAGAATTTGATAGCCTTCCCCTAGTTTGACACTTGCTCTTGTCCCTTTGGCTAGTTGTCTGCCTTCTATTTATATAGACCAAGATTGGGATATGGATGACCTGCTTTAGGTTGAATCACATGTTGACTAGTCTTTTGTATTTTCATGTTTTCTTTGTGTGTAATGTGATCCCCCATGTTGTTTCATTTGATGTATTTGGGTAAACCCACAAAACTGGTTTACAATTCAAGTGAGGAAGGAAAATTGCAAAAAATGCTCCCATGGATTTTTTTTTGGTTTTTGGGGGTTTGAACGAACATTTGGTTCAAGTGAACCCAAAGGGGGTTCACTAGAACCCCTTCCAGTGAACCCATTAAATACTAGGTCCCATTTCCGGAAAAAACAAAGAAAAAGTTTGTGGAAAGGGGTTGGCAGACACGGGTTCAGTAGACCAGGTTTGAAGTGAACCTCAGGAGGGTTCACTCAAACCCTTCCCCTCTAGTACCAAAATATTTAGAAATTCGTTTGAGCTTTCAGTTGAGGGATGAAAATGGAGGAGACTTCCACCAGACTCAAAATTTGGATGATGGTAGTCCTTAGAATGAGCTATCAATGAATATAATTTTAATATGTTTTGGTTTTGTTATGTATTTGTTTTTTTTGATTAAACATGGTTTTTCATTGAAAATCAAGTTCTATGTTCTCATGTGGAAAAAATGATTATCATTATTTTTTGAAAATATCCGATTGCACTAGATATTGAAGTCCTTGATCCAACAAAAAAATTGAATTTTGATACATATAAAAAAAATTATGTTGTATGTGAAATCTTCCTATGTCTAAATTAATTGGTTTGACTTCCAAAGCTTGATTAAGGAAAAAATTCAATAAAACACTATGAAACCAAATGAAAGCACTAGATATAAGTAGTTACAAATCTAAATTCAAAAAATTGAATTTTATCCTTCATGGAAAAGAGTTATGTTGTATCGATGAGCATCACTACTTAAAAATGGTGTCTACCAAAAAAACTAGTTTTCGAAGGAGATGGGGAAATAAGTGCAATATGATTCCAAATTTTTTGAAAAGCTATATTTAGAATCAAAATGTCACAAATTACTAGTTTGCATCATCTTCAAATCCCTCACGGTTTAGCTGCTATAGGTGCTTGAAAGTGAAGATTTAGTTAGAAAAAATCGGTTCAGTGTCTAGTTTGGCCAAAAATTGTAAACTAGGATTGTGGGATCACCTATGATCTCTCTCTCTCTTTTTGTGCATTCCTCTATATGTACTTGCATTCTTCTATATGTTGTAAGCTTTTTTTTTTCACTTGTCTTGTGTTTTCCTTTTGGGGATGACACAAAGCATCGAGACATTTAGGTCTCTTCCATGTTGACCCAGAAGTTTTTTCTTTATCTTTTTCATTGGTCTTGTGTTTTCCTTTTGGGGATGACACAAGGCGTCGAGACATTTAGGCCTCTTCCATGTTTTTCTTTTTTTTTTCACTCTTGTGTCGTTCTTCCAGTTCTATGTGTATTTGGGGAATGATGATAGTTCCATGCTCTATGATAGCATTGTAGCAAAAACATACTAACCCCAAATCCATAGATCCCTAATGTATTTGTGGGGGCAACCCTTCTTTCCTATTTCATGATGTAGCTTATCTTGAAGCATATGACTTGGCATAGGATTTTTCGAGGGAAGCTCTCATGTCTTACGCAGAACTTTTGGCTACTTTAAAGCAATTTCTCATAGTAATGGTGTAGCAACCACTTTAAAGTGGGGGCATACATCAATGACATCTTTCAACAAAATTTCATGGCATGATTTTTCTTTTTTCTTGTGATGTGTCCTCTTCTTGGTGGTGTCATTGGGTTTGATGCCATCTAAGAGCGTACAATCTACCATCATGGCATGATGTGAATGAGGCATCCCATGAGTGACGATCTGACACCTTGACTTGTCCTCTCTTGGAGACATTAGGCACAATGCTTCCTAAGAAGAAGACCTTTACATGAACAAAGAAAAATCCCCTTTAACAAAATTTTACATTACAAAAGCATTTAAAAAAGCATTACACTATGGTGCCTTATCAAATTTGTTAGGAGGATAACTTCGGTATGGTATGAGAGGCTAATATGATTCTTTAATTTTCCACTTCACTGGGACAACTCACCTAGTGGATAGACTGATGTTCCACTACCTGAGAGTGAGCAGCATATGTTATGGACAAACATCCTAGATGTGTTCCGCATCGCTTTGGACCATTGAATCTTGATCCTTTTTCTTGGACAAACAGTTCCTCGTTCCACATCACATTGGGATGATTGTGCTTGATCCTTAGTTTTTCTCTATTTCTCTTGGCCTTTGACAGGGTATGATCATGTATCTTTGTTATTTCTACATACTTAAGTGTATTGAATGTCTACTTTAGTGTGAGTTTGACATGGAGTTGAATCCTCTCACTAAAGTGGGGGCAAAATGTAGTGTAAAAAAAAATTCCTTTTTCACACTTAATTTGGAGAATTGACATAAATTTGAATTAATTGTATCTTGGAATAGTGTTGCAATGTGATGTACATATTCACATCATTCTAGGGTCCTTATTTAATTAAAATGTACCTTAAATTGTCCTTTACAAGAGTATTGTAAAGTGTTGTAACACACTTTCACACTTTTCTAGGGTTTATTTAATGAATTAAGCCTAATAGGCCCCTTTTAATGAAATGTACCTAATGTGTACCCTATTTAGGTGTTGTAAAGTGTTGTAACACACTTTCACATTTCTGTAGGGTCCCCTTAGTTAATTATGGTTATTTGGAGTTAATTAGCCTCTTTAATTCAAATTTAAACCTTATTTGACACTTGTCGAAGATCTATCCTGACACCCATAATTCAAATTGCATAACACTTAATTAGAAAAATTGAGGTCCTAGAAAATGGTGCCAAGACCCATTCACCCTAGGTGGTGAATGGGTTCTCCCTTAATAGGACCCCCCTTTCTTTACTGATTCTACATGGGGTTTTGACCTTCTTTCCATCCCTCAAAGTTAGGTTAGGTGGAAAACTAAGCTAGGACCCATTCACCCTAGGTGGTGAATGGGTCTTCCCTTAATGAAGACCCCTATTTTGAATTTCATTGTGGTGGGAATTTAATAATTTTTATTTCCATATTTGGTGTTGACCTTAATTGTTTGAATTCAGGGTTAATCTCCTAATTTAGTATAAATAAGGGGTTAATTCATATTGTTTCTCCTTGCAATTCATTCTAAGTCTCCAAGCATTCAATTTTACAAGAATTAGAGCAATACAAGAGCATTTTCAATGTTTATTGTAGAAATTCAAGATCATATCATCATGTCAAGGGTTTGATGCATTCATACATGTTGAGCTAAGAAAGTGAGTATATTATTGAAGATCTACTTGCAAGCATTGTTTCACATCATATTCAAGGATAAAGATCTACACTTATCATGGTCACTACATGTTAGATTGCAGATTTGTATTACAAGACAATATCCAAGGTATCTACATTACATCATTTCATATTTCATTCTTCAATTTCATTGTCTCATCATTTGGTTTAATTACCTACAAAGGGGTTTGACTTAGACAAAACCCTATTCACTAACAATCAACAAGTTTTCCTTCCCTTGAATGTGTGCAGATTTATAGGTTAAGATCAAGTGGAGAGCAAGTTTAGAGCAAAATTGTCAAAGTTTTCAAATTGCAAAGTTGACCTTTAAAGTGCAAGAATAAAGAATTGAAGCTACAAAATTAATCATAGGTTTTCATGAGCTAACGACTGGGAATCTGAGAGTGCAAAAATCAAGGAAAATAACCCAGATCTCAGTTTCAAAAACCCTAACAGGGACCCATTCGCCACTAAAGGAGAATAAGTCCTTTGTGCTCTAAAAATAGACTTCTTGTAGCAAGGTACTCACCTCTGTGAGCTTTGAAAACTTTCCTCATAGTTGCTATAACAGTTAGGTATCATTTCTGATTGTTATTTGGATCTTTTGGCTCTCATAATTGCATGTGTTTTATGTGGGAAAACTAAGTAGCTCATCATCTTGTTGATTCATTTTGGTGAACCCTATTTTCCACCCAAACACTTAGTATAAATTAGTTGTTGTATTATTTTTCCATACTCATTATTTTTAATTAGTAAATAGTCAAAAAAATTTCACTATTCAAACTACCAAGTTGCATAGAGAATTATAACTTTTAATACATGTTTCACTATCATAGATATCACTTATTTTTATCTCAATCTAATTGCTAGTATAAATATAACTATTATTAGAATGGATTTCATATTAAGATTTTAATGAAAGTTTCCTATCAATGAAGAAGGAAAATAAGATATGAAAATATGCTAAAAATGAAAACCCTACATATAATTAGGGAGTAGGGTGGGTATAATGCTACACATAATTTTAATCAACAAATCATATAAAAAGAGTAATCAATAAAGATATAAAAAATAAATTAGATCTTCATCATCATTGTTGGATGCACGTAGTACTTTGTTTACTCTAGCAATGAATGCAGTTGGAATCTCCGCCACTTTCATTTGAGATTATGGTACTCTTTAACCTTTCTAGGATTCTTTTCCTTCATGCCTTCCCATTGACATTTGCATATCCATTTGATTTCATAAATATTGGCTTGTCTCTTTTCGTGTAAGGAGTTGACTCACCTCCTTGTGACCTCTTATCTCCATCCCTTCATTTACTCTCTATCCTCTTTGGAGATGGCTCGACATTGGTGGGTGGTGTTTTTGATCAAAGTGACCTTGCATCTTCCCTTGCTCTGGCGACTACTCTTTCTTATTTGAATTATGGTCTTGGCTGTGAATCCTCTACTGATTCTCTTCTCACTTTAGTTCGTTTATAGGATTCCATTGGTGATGTAAGTATCAAATGGGATTTTTCATTCTTTGAATGTTCTAAATTTGGCTATTGTTTATTTGGCTTTCAGAATATATCTTTAATCATTTTTATTAATTAATTGAAAATCTTAGTACAAAGGATTTTTTATTTTCAATTAATTAATAAATATGATCAAAGGTGCGTTCTTAGGGTTGGATAGACGTTTCCTTAATTTTTTTGCTCAAATATGTTGGTGTGGATCATTTCCACCATTCTCCTTCTGCTATTTTATTCTAGACTATCAGTTCTAGTGGCAGTTGTTAAACTAGTTTGATAATCTCTTTTGTATGTAAATCTTTTTGTAATGCCTATAGATGGTCTCTCAATATATAATTGATGTAATTTTATATTTTATATCGATAAATATATTTCATGGTGACAAATAAATAAATAAATTAGATCTAAAAATTCAAAATATTAGAACTAAATTTTATAGTTTCAAGGTTAGCTAAGTGTTTTTTTTTAAATTTCATCAAAATGAAGAGAAAAAATATTGATCCTTAGGCTAACTAGGAAAATACACACACATAAATATAAATTAACCTAAGGAAAGAATCTTTGTATACAGGTTAAATGGAGCAAAATAGAATGGATCAAATAATATTAGATCATCAACATGACCAAGAAATAAATAGCAATTAATGAAGGAATGTGTCAGTTTTGTGATCTAAGATAAATGTCAATTGATGTAGGTAGTGAAGTTGATGTGCCTTTGAATTCTAAAATTTCCTAGATAGTCATATGTATGGATGAGATTTAGATTATCTATTTCTACACTATGTGATATTGACTTTGTAGATATTGATCTAAGTCATGGTTGTGAACCTATTCTATAATTGTGAACTTGACCAATAGTGATATTTGGATTCTACTCTATGAATTATTAAAAAATTGGACTAATAGAGAATAGTATTCTCTAATACACTCTACGAGCTTCTCATTCAAAATTTAAAATAATAGTATTAGTTTATTTCTAATTATTTTTAATATAAAGTGAAAAAAATTTATTTAATTAAGAAAAAATAAAAAATATTAAATAATATTTTAAAAATATGTTAATAATTTAATTACAATTTAGATAGTTCAAATGCGAATTATGAAGAGTTATATTAAAATGTGTAGAGGTAAAAATTACATTACTAGTTACACTTATTATTACTTATTTTGGACTCATTTTTAACCTTTGTCTCTAGTGCAATTATGTAGTATTCAAATATGGTATTTTATCGCAAGAGTTGGCATTCAACGTGAAACTTATTTCAACATGAATTCTCATTCCCTAGTGGTCTATTCCTAGCCTTAATTATTGTTATTTTTTTATTGTAGGTTGTGACTATCTAGGAACCTTTAACCTAGGTTAATGCCACACACGTGCCCTTGACCCTTTTATCGAAAATCAAATTTAATAATGAGTTCTAGACAATTTGAATCCAGCAAGCCATTATGCACTGCATTAAGGACAAAATATTGAAGTTTGAACATTTACAATGTCGCATAAAAAGACAAATCCTTAGACCATTATCATACACAAAATTAAAAATCTATTTCCTTTTTTATTAATTTTAAATTAAATACATTTTAACGCTTTATCTAAATTCAACTCATCTACCTACATTAATTAATTTGCCCATATACATCCTTAGAAGATATATTTGTATCACTTCAAAACAAGATTAATCAAATAGCTGTATTCTTAATATCTCAAATCAAACTCCTTTCGAGAGAATAAAGTCTAGCTTCTTCTCGAGATGGACGATATTTCTTACCAAGCAAGATCTTTTGAGACCGCAGATTCCCCAAACATGTGATATGACATTGCGGGTTTCCCCTCAACATGAACTCCAAGTTGACAACTACTCATTCATCGACTCGACATGTTTGTAGAAATGCAATGGATGATGATTTTAAGAGCACTAAGTGACGAACTGGACCCACCTTATTAAGATGTGGTTCGACATTCAGATGCATGCATGAAACCACAAAACTTTATCAAAAAGTAAATTATAGATAAACTATACGCTATTTCCTTTCTTCACCGTTCTTCAGGCATACCATTATAATTATTATACTGCTCTCAACGCTCTCCATGGCCACCAACATCTTGGTTTATGTTATTCTGGTTTTTTCTTGCGTAAGAGATAATGGTGATGGTAACCAAATCACTTATATGAAAACCCAAATAGTTATTACTGACCAAAACACAATATTGAAATGTAATGGATCTCTGGTCGTCAGCTTACCATTCAAAAAGAATAAAGTCAGTGCTGCTTGTATTTCTTCGGGGCTTCCAGCATATCCAAAGTAAGAGCTATTTACCCTGCTGTAATATACTACCATACTTTCAGTGGTGATAAAAAAGATTTTAACAGCAAACTTCCATGTTCATATTTATATAAGATGTACGTGTTTGTTTGTTTTTATAGATTTTCCTGGTTCTCCTAATGCTGATATTCATCCATGATTATCTTGTTGGTTTTCTTGTCTTACATTCTTTGTAATATCATCGATAAGTTCATGAGAAAAAGGCTTCTTGTTGTTTTTAGATCGGTAAGGCATGGTGTTGAATGGAAAAAATACGGTGGTTCGGATAAAAGAAATCAGCCCCATGGACTGCTTTTAAGTATCGCAGTATTCCTCTTCAAGCAGATTGTCTGCATAAGAATGGTAAATATGAATAATTTCATGAAGATTGTTATTGCAAAGGGAAAAAGGAAGGTAATATCTTAATCGGCTTCAGCAAAATTTTCCGTACAATTCACCATCAATAAATTTACTGTCAACAATTCATCGCCATGACAAATTCATCTTGTGGAAAATTCACTGCCAGCAATATGATATGAATTGCTGGTGGTGAATCTTCCACGAAATGAATTTGTCATGGAGATGAATTGTTGAAGGTGAATTTATTGACAGTGAATTGTCCTAGAACCATCTTATCTATATTATTGTCTTATCTTCGAAATTAATGTAATCATAATCTAAATTTGTGTGAAAATCATGACAGCTACTACATATGTATATGTTCATAGTTATGGTGGCACCCAAATTCAAACTGAGAGTTTGAAGGAAAAGAAGATGGATGCTGGTTACCAAAACTAAAACATTACAAGGGAAGAGTTCACCATTTTGATGATGTTTCATTGCAAATTCTCTTGGATAATACTTTTTGTATAATTTAACTTCATGTTGGCTTAGTTGTTTCAAGCGTTTCAAGTGTGTTTATGTAGAATTATTTCTCTTGGATAATACTTTTTGTATAATTTAACTTCATGTTGGCTTAGTTGTTTCTAGCGTTTCAAGTGTGTTTATGTAGAATTCTTTCTCTTGGATAATACTTTTGGAGTTGTTTCTATAAGTTACATAGAAGTTGGTTTAGTTTCATGTTGGCTTAGTTATATTCTTAGTGGTTTGAAATGTTCAAAAGTGTATGTTTATGCATAATTTTGGATGATAATTATAAAATTTACTTTCATGTTGGTTTAGCGTTTGAAATATTTGAGTGTATGATTATGCATAATCTTTTTGAATGATAATTATGCAAAATTTAATTTCATGTTGGTTTAATTGCACAAGTTTGTTTCATGTTGGCTTAATTACACTTTTAGTTCTTTGAAGTGCTTCTAGTATATGTTTATATGTAGAATTCTTGTTGACAAGAATAAATATCATAGATAGAAAAAGGGATCAAATATATTTAAGAATAAGAAGGATTTCACAAAATAAAACAAGCAAATACACAGTTCTTTTTTTGTAATGTAAATCTTTCTTTTGTAAAGTTCAAACATATCATTAAAAAATTATATATATCTTGTTATATTATAAAATACATAAAATTAAACACAACCATAAAAATTTAAGTACAAAGAGATTTAATAAAAATAATAAATTAATATACAAATATTCATTAATTTATAGTTTAATTTTATTATTAATAAATGTTTAACTTTAGGAATATGTAGTTGTAATATGCACACTTATGTCAATTTTCATTTAGTTTTGCTCATTTTGATGTAATGGCTTAATATAGCTATATAGATATATAAAAAAATACATTCTTGTTTAAAGTTGGATTTATTCTTTAACTCTTCACCCATTCCTACATTCCTTCATATATCTCACATTATCCTATTCATATATTTGCACATTCTTATACAATAACTACTTATTACATTTATAAGTACATTTACTCCCATATATTTGCTTATCATCTTAATGTCCACACTTTCATCTCTTAGTTAATTTCATGGCATATTGGAGCAATGCTATGCCATGTAGAATCAACCCCTAAAATTAATATTTTCAAATTAAAATATTTCCCTCTTGCCTCTTCCATTAACCATTATGAGTTAACTAAATCGACGGGTTAACTAAATCTCTTAAGGGGTTGGTAATGTTTTTAAACCACCTACCCTACAAGAGCCCAACAAGTGGGCTTTGACACTATAAATTTCCATGCCAAAGATTCATTTTTGGACCAAAACCTTTATTCCAATTAATCCCTTTCACAAAAAATGTATAGAAGATGAAGAGTTTTCCTCCAAGACTAGACATTAAGGTGAATAATTAATTGAGAAGGAATATTTTTTTCTTCAATTGCAAGGGGACATGGTCATATTAAGATATATTCCTTAAGGAAAATTTTATTATATTGAGGTAAGGTATGATGGAAAATCAAGATCTAAGGAATCCAAACTATAGATTAAAGAAGAACATAAAAATGTGATGGGAGAAGAAAAAGATCAACTAAAAGATGAATATATCATGTTGGGAGGGAACTCTCTCTATGATCTCTAGTAATATAATATAAAACCATTTTTTTGAAGCTATGGGTTCTCATAGGGTCAAAGGATAACTATACTTATTCACACTAGTGCCACTTATAACTTCATTAATGAGGGAATAGTATCCAATTGAAGCCTCAGATAGAGTACTTTAAATAATTCAATATTATGGTGGCTATTGGCTTCACCATCTAGTGTAACAAGAATATCTCCCAAATATAAATCTTAATTTGGGAGGATATAATATGGAGGAATTCTAAGTTGCCAACAATAGATAAAGATATGGTCATATGTGTCTAATGGCTAACTTCATTAGAAGAGATCACACATAAATTCTAGACAATGGAATTGAAGTTTTATTTAAAGGGAAAACAAAGTGCCAAGGATTATATGGTCTAGGGCCAATGGAGAGGGATTTTGAGTCATGTGAAAACCATATGTGTAACAGTGTTCAGTGATTGTAACAAAAACATTCCAAAGGAAAAGGTATACCATGTATATGTATGAACCATATTGGGGAAGACTAATAAAATATTCATCAACATTCCTCTAGGGATAATACTAAATATTATATTTGTATACACTATTGAGTTGGAGGATGGTGTTAAGCCCATCATGAATACCAATCTAGTAAACATGAGGAGGAAATAAAAATGTCATTATGGAATTACTAGAAATTGGGAACATCAAACCCATTTCAATTCCCTTTTCCTTCTCTATAGTTTTAGTGAGGGTGACATGATAAAAATGTGTGTTGACTACGTAGCACTAAACAAGAAGACTATCAATATTGGACAACCCATTCCTCAGATTAATGAGCATCTTAGAGTAGTATATTCATCAAAAGTAGATCTTAGATAAGGATACCATCAAGCCAAAGTTTGAGAGGAGGATATTCATGAGACATTTTTTTGATGTCGTTATATGAACTATGAGTTTCTAGTCATGTCATTTGGTTTGAAAAATGCTCCAAAAAAATTCTAGTCATAGATGAATTAGGTTTTCTGCAAGAAACTAAGAAAACTCATCCTTTTCTTCTATGGTGAAATTTTTATCTATAAAAAAATGTGGGAGGAGCATCTAAAGCACATTATTGAAGTGGGGAATTTTTGAAGGATAAAATCACGGTATGACAACTTTTGTTTGACTTTTATTATTAAAAAAAACCTCTTGGAGAATGATCTCTCCTCTAATGTATTATATATTTTTTAAGAAATTAAATATATTAAATATATATTATTTATTTTTTGACTTGCCTCATGATGGATTATAATAAACCACTTGCCACAATTTAAGAAATTCATAATTAAACTAATCAAAATATTAAATAAAATATATTTTTATATTTTATACTTCAAGAACTACAAAATGCTATTTTCAAATTTTAATGAAAGTACTGGATTGGTGTAAGAATTATAGATTTAAAGTTGTATTCTTGTTAAATTTTCCCCAAGAGATGGGTTTAGGCACCACATAGATAATCTTAGGTGAAAGGATTTCACCTAAAATGTTATATTCAAATTCAACTTATCATGCTCTTTGATAATAAAATATTTTTGTTTATGGTTTCATCAAATTCTCATTTTACCACATAAGTACCACATAGTTTCAAGAAAAAAACATCTTTTAACTAGAAATTATTTTGGGTGAAATGGTTTCACTCAAAACTATTTTGTTGGGTAAAAGTATGATATAGCTCTATACTTTTACCCACATAAAAAAACACAACACAAAGCTAGCACTAGGATTGGGTAAAATAATAATGCTTGGATAAAATGATCTTAAAGTATTGTATGAGAGTGGAAAACAAAATGAATTCAAAAAATAACATCAAGAGTATAAGGTATACAATTTTTTTCATTACATCGAGTGGGTGAAGGGAGTAATTGAGAGATAAAGATGGAGATATATATAGAGTGAAATACAGAGATAGAGGGAGATGGAGAGAAAGAAAGAGTAGGAGAGAGGAGGATATACATAGAGATAGAGAATGATAGAGATAAGGATTTATTATATATAAAATATATTATATTTTATATTTCAAATGTTTAATATAGTATATTTATTCATTGAAATAAAAATGTGGTGTGTCTTATGTTTAATTTTTAAAACCTAGGGTTGATTCCATCATTTCTAGGATTTCATTAGGATGCAAATCAACAAGGTGTATATATTGACTTTCAACCTCCAAGGTGAGTCAATCAGACCTGGATCTAATCCTTTTGAGTCTTAGGAATGAATTGGAAATTATTTGGAGTGATTTATCTAATTAGACTATATGACCTAATATGATAAATGCAAAATCCTAAAGATAAATAGATGGAAATAGTGATTTGCAAGTGGATCTAGTAGATGCAAACTAATATGTACCTGTAACAAAAATTTGAATTTAGCATGTGTAGAGGGACTAGTCGGCCAAGGACAAATGTGTATTTGATAGGGGTTCCTAAACTATTTTTGTAGTTCTCTAGTGCTAGATTTGATCTGTTGATTCCAGGTTGCAAAATTGTCGGAATGTTGTCAATAAATTTTGTAGGTGAGTTTCCATGTTTTGGCAACATTGGTGACAACAAATACAACAATGGAGAAATTTCCTTCAAACTTTCCTAGATCCTTTCCAAAT
>VDFB02197268.1:7259-26054 GCA_007258455.2 Sequoia sempervirens
GGAGTAGAAAGTTTTCATTATTGTAGTATGAGTTGCATGTGTGCACTCCTAAGGGGGAGTGATTAGAGCTTTTGATATTTTCCATTGATTTCAAAGGGGGAGAGAGAGTCATGTGAAAAAAGTAGAAGAGGAAGAGAAGGTCCTTTCCACAGAATATTGAGAATGCAAGAATGTAGTGCAGGTTGTCTAATTTGAAAATAAAGGAGTGTTGTCTTTGATAGATTTTCACATAATGTACTGCCATCAATGACAAAGGGGGAGATTGTTACAAGTATGAGAAATTTTGGTGGTGTTGTCATTAATGTTTTCATTGATGTAAAAATGGTTCAAAATGTTGTAGATTGTGTGCGTATAGTTGAGATGTTGTGAGTACATGGATCTATCCTTATGATGTTGTAGATGTGCTAAAATAATAATTTACCAAGTGATTTTGAAAATTAATAAAGAGTGAAGTAAAAGAGTTATGTATGTTTTTAGATTATGCTCTAATATTTGCTCCACATTTCTTCTGTGTTGATCCTATGCTTGTGTGGATCACGAAGGGTTGATGTTGCAGGGATCTTGGTGCAAGAGCACCCAAGCTCTTCAAGGAACTCTTCAGGAGACAGGAGAATACAGGGGTCTTGAAGACCTATCAATCACCTCAAAGCATCAATTATGATATCTTGGAGCCTATAATGGCCTTTGAAATGGGTGAACACATTAAAGAGGTCAAAAGTCCTAAGGGTCCTAATAAGGATCCTAGGACCAAATTGCAATGTAAATGGAACAATCATGTTCTAGGAGGTTAGATAGGAATATAGTGCTTTAATTAGGTCAAATAAGGTTGAATAATGCCATGTAATAGTTTAGAAGCTTTATAGTTGATAGGGGTTCAATAAATTTCAAGTTGGAGAATTCAAATTTTCAAAATCCAACTTTGGCGGGAAAGTGTGTTTTTGATGTTTTAGCAACTTTAATGTAATCAAACCAATTCCAAATGGTTTGAGCAGTTGGGGAATGAGTCTAAAAAGGTTGAGAAGTCATTTTTACATTGGTTGGGTTGCTAGTACGGATTTTGTACAGACTGCTACAGGAAAAAGCAAAAAAACTGCAATTTCTTGCATTTTTCTTGTGTTCATTTGATGATTTATTGATTTCTATTGAAGATTTGTTTAGTAGGATGGTTTAGGGACTTGTATCTACATTTATTTAAGCCCTTTCATGTTTTGATACATGTTTATAATCAGCTATTTGTATTATATTGCTGACTGTCCTCAAGAAAGTGCAGATTTTTCACTAATTTTGAGGTTTTTCATGGATGATTGATCCATTTCAAGGTAAAATGCTGTTGTGACCTATGAAATGGATCATTCCTAACATGTATCATATAGATTTGAAAAAATAATGTGCAGGAAAGAGGAATATCAAGGTGTACACCGAGTTGTCAAAGGGAAAAGTGCATGAAAATGGGTGCTAAGGTATAGCAGCAGGATATCTACCTTAATGAGGGGTGTGTTTTTGAGTTTTTATTGATTTATGATGTTGATCTAATGGTGAAAAGTCAAAGAGAGGGTTCTAGAAGTGTTTGGAAGGTGAGTAACTAAAAAGCCCTAGTTTTGAGGCAAGTTTTGGAGGGTTTTGTGTTTGAGCATGTTAGGGGTGTCATAGAAGACTAAAATCTTGAAAATCCTTGGTTTGGGAACATTTTAAGGGACTATTGAAAGTTTCATAGTCATTTGTTGAGTTTAGAGAGGGGTTGTTTTGAAAAAGAGGGCTAATTAGGCCTAGATTTTGAGGAAACAACAGATTTTGGAGAATCTGATCCAAAACAAGTGCTGACAAGATTTGGGTATGTTGTGTAGCATCACAAAATACATCTTAATCAGTCATTTATTTGGGGAGTCATTTAGAAAATTTTGAGAGCAAAGTAAAAAATCCTTCGCTAGAGGCCTAGTTGGGCTAGAAGGCTTAGTTAAGGTGGAAAAGTGGATTTTGTTCAAGACAGAGGTTTGGGGCTTTGAGTTCATTTAAGACAAGTGTAATTGTGTCTCTTAAGAGCATTCCTAGGGTTTGGGTCCATAAGGAAGGCAAATAAGTCATTTGGTGCATTATTGAGGCCTTATCTCCATACCGGTGCCTATTTGGAAGGTTGAGAGTGAATCATTATTAGCCTTAAAACTTTGTGTTTCTTTCAAAGTCCATACCCTCTACATTAGAGTGGTATCAGAGCAGTGAATAGGTCCTTTAGGGATTGAATAATCAGAAATGGCACCAAAAAATCAACTAGCAAGAGAGTTGGAAGAGTTAAAGGAAATCTTGGAAAGGGAGAGAAGGGAAAGAATAGAACAAGAAGTAGCAAGAGAGTAGGTCAGAGCAAGGGAAGAAAGGCAATGGAGAACGGAGAGAGAGACCATGCAAGCAAGGATAAATAGCAGGAGGAGTAGGAGGGAGAGACCAGAGACCAATAGAAACAATGATGAAGAGAGCATGTGAGGGTAAATCAAGGAATAACAAAGAGATGAGATAGAGGGACCACTGAGGAAAGGAGGTTCTTGTGAGATTGTTGAAGGCCGATTACATGAGATTAAAAGCTGGAGAGGAAAGGTCACATAGACTTGCCTATCTATCAAGGGGAAGATGGATAGTGAAGAGGTGTTGGGATGGCTTGATGCCTTAGTAAACTATTTTGAGTGTGAAGAGATGGATGAAGAGAGGAAGGTTAAGTTTTCCAAAACCAAGTTGAGAGGCACAATATTGACATGGTGGACTAGTTTTCAGAATGATAGGATGGCTAGAAGATTGAAAAAAATCTCTACATGGGCTAGGACGAAGAGTTTGGTCAAAGAGCAATTCCTACCATCTGATTATACCATTCATGTGAAAAGGATGAGAATTATAATTTAAAAGCAAAAGGACATGGATGTGATGTCTTATATTGAGCAATTTCAAAAGCTTAGTATCAGAGGAGGTTATGAGGAAGAGGATGAGAAAATAGCCAGGTACATCAATGTCTTGAGGTACAATCTACAAGATGAGATTGGTTTTCAATTGCCAAGGACATTAGGAGAATGTTTTCAGTTGGCCATTAGAGCTGAGGAAAGGTGAAAAGGAAGCAAGAAAGATCAAGCAATGGTGGAAGAGGAGGTAGTTCAAATAGGGGCAGAGGTAATAGAGAGCAAGGACAAGGCATCAATGACAAAGGCAAAGAGGTATTTTTTGATCAAAGAGGTGGATACACTCCTAGAGGAGGAGGCAGATTTGGACAAGGTAAAGGCCCATTCATAGGTAGGTGTTTCAATTGCAATGAACAAGGGCATCCTTCCTTCAAGTGTCCTAAATGGGAATAAGCTGATAAGAAGGGTAGAGATAGGAGAGCTAACTTGGTACAAGAAGAAAGAAGACAAAAAGGGAAAGGAATCAAAACATTCACGGTAGACCTGTGAAGATGGTGAGTTTCTTATGGTCAAGCAAGGAGAAAGACTTCATCAGAGCCAAAGGTAACTATTTTCAAAATAAATTGTTTGAGTCATGGTAAGATCTATAGATTGCTCATAGATTCAGGGTCACATAGCAATTTATTTTCACTTGATATGATAACCAAGTTAGGGATTGAAACATTTGATCATCCTACTCCCTACAAAGCCACTTGGGTAACTCAAGGACAGCATGTAGAGACATGCAAGAGGATTATATAGATTTCTCAAATTTGGGATCCATATCATGATAGGGTGCTTTGATTGTCATTTAAGCTGACTTGTGGTCATATCATCTTAGGAGACCATGGTAGTATACCTAAATAGAACATTATGATGGTTTTCACAATCCATATTTGGTGCATAAAGATGTAGTTAGATACAAATTAGTGCCTTTTCCTTTGGAGCAGTCACATGAAAGTTTTATGATATATTTTGAGAAACATTTGCAGGTAAATAAGTAGGGTAAGACAGGGGAAGATATTGGTTGGAAGAGAAATGATAGGTTGCAGCAGAGATATGAAGCATACAGTCCTAAAAAATCAGAATCTTTGGGACTTGGACAATATTAAGATTGGAAGTATTGAATTCCCTATTGTTGAGGGTAATAGGGGTGGTCTTTCTTTAGAAGGAAATCAATGGCATAGAGGCAGAAACAGGGCACAAAATTAGACTGAGTTCAAGCAGCAAAAAGGACAAACAAAACATATTTTTGACACTAACATGTTGAGTGACATGAATGCAAGTTGGAAGAAAAGGAAGCAGGTAACTTTGGGAGATTTCATGCTTGGTAATCAGAAGGTACAAACATACAGGAACAAGGAGTATTATGGCAGTAACAAGTTGGATACTTCTTGGGGCAAGAACTTTTTCTTTCTTGGGGAGAATGGTGTAGGAGCACCCAAGCTCTTCAAGGAACTCTTCAGGAGACAGGAGAATGCAGGGGTCTTGAAGACCTATCAATCACCTCAAAGCATCAATTATGATATCTTGGAGCCTATAATGGCCTTTGGAATGGGTGAACACATTAAAGAGGTCAAAAGTCCTAAGGGTCCTAATAAGGATCCTAGGACCAAATTGCAATGTAAATGGAACAATCATGTTCTAGGAGGTTAGATAGGAATATAGTGCTTTAATTATGTCAAATAAGGTTGAATAATTCCATGTAATATTTTAGAAGCTTTATAGTTGATAGGGGTTCAATAAATTTCAAGTTGGAGAATTCAAATTTTCAAAATCCAACTTTGGCGGGAAAGTGTGTTTTTGATGTTTTAGCAACTTTAATGTAATCAAACCAATTCCAAACGGTTTGAGAAGTTTTGGAATGAGTCTAAAAAGGTTGATAAGTCATTTTTATGTTGGTTGGGTTGCTGGTATGGATTTTGTACAGACTGCTATAGGAAAAAGCAAAAAAATAGCAATTTCTTGCATTTTTCTTGTGTTCATTTGATGATTTATTGATTTCTATTGAAGATCTGTTTAGTAGGATGGTTTAGAGACTTGTATCTACATGTATTTAAGCCCTTTCATGTTCTGATACATGTTTATAATCAGTTATTTGTATTATATTGCTGACTGTCCTCAAGAAAGTGCAGATTTTTCACTAATTTTGAGGTTTTTAATGGATGATTGATCCATTTCAAGGTAAAATGCTGCTGTGACCTGTGAAATGGATTATTCCTAACATGTATCATATATATTTGACAAACTAACATACAGGAAAGAGGAATATCAAGGTGTACACCGAGTTGTCAAAGGGAAAAGTGCTTGAAAATGGGTGCTAAGGTATAGCAGCAGGAGATCTGCCTTAATGAGGGGTGTGTTTTTGAGTTTTTATTAATTTATGATGTTGATATAATGGTGAAAAGTCAAAGAGAGGGTTCTGGAAGTGTTTGGAAGCTAAGTAACTAAAAATCCCTAGTTTTGAGGCAAGTTTTGGAGGGTTTTGTGTTTGAGCATGTTAGGGGTGTCATAGAAGACTAAAATATTGAAAATCCTTGGTTTGGGAACATTTTAAGGGACTGTTGAAAGTTTCATAGTCAGGGGTTGAGTTTAGAGAGGGGTTGCTTTGAAAAAGAGGGCTAATTAGGCCTAGATTTTGAGGAAACAACAGATTTTGGAGAATCTGATCCAAAAAAAGTGCCAACAAGATTTGGGTATGTTGTGTAGCATCACAAAATACATCTTAATCAGTCATTTATTTGGGGATTCATTTAGAAAATTTTGAGAGCAAAGTCAAAAATCCTTTGCTAGAGGCCTAGTTGGGCTAGAAGGCCTAGTTAAGGTGGAAAAGTGGATTTTGTTCAAGACAGAGGTTTGGGGCTTTGAGTTCATTTAAGAAAAGAATGTAATTGTGTCTCTTAAGGAGGCATTCCTGGGGTTTGGGTCCATAAGGAAGGAAAATAAGTCATTTGGTGCATTATTGAGGCCTTATCTCCATATTGGTGCCTATTTGGAAGGTTGAGAGTGAATCATTATTAGCCTTAAAACTTTGTGTTTCTTTCAAATTCCCTACCCTCTGCATCAGATCTATTGGTGACATCTCCTAATTTTTAGCTTCTAGTTTGATGGAGTGTGAAAGTTTTTTTCATCGGTGTGTGAACTATTTTGGAAAAGTTGCTTGATTGTGGACTAGGAGAAATTTTTTTGCTCTGTAGTCCTCTACTGATTGTTTAGTCAATGGATCTAGAATATGTATTTTAATAATGATCTCTAGGTTTTGAGTTGTTCAGGGTTTGGTGCTCCATAAGTTGAGTATCAAAGTTGTTGTATGTGTTTACACAGTCTGGATGGACTGATGAAATGTTTTTTACGTTCAAAGGTTGTTGCACTTGCTATAGATGCATTTGAAGGTATCTGAGATGTGTTCTCATGCATGATAAAGCATGTTACATCATTTGCGTGTTATCTTCTTGTTGGGAAGTGTGTACTTCAATGTTCATTTGTGTTTTCATTAGGTTTGGCTAACCTAGTGTTTACACTTCATATGAAGAATTGGAAATTTAATTAATTAAAAGCATGTGGTTGATCCAATACATTAATTTTGGTCTTGGTTAAGTGTTTAATTATTCCACTCTCATTCCTTTCCATCATGGGAATGTTGAGTTTCTGAACTAATTTGAATTTATGAAATGAAGTGTATGTATCCGACCTTGGAGAAAGTTTCTAAGGTTGAAGATGGTATAAATGCAACTCGAGATGTGAAGGATTAAATTATACAAAGTAATGAAGTAAGCCACAAGTGAAGAGTAGAGTTGCACAAAAATAAGTTGAGGCAACATTACTTTATTGTGTTAGATTCCTGAAAGCAGTGAGTTGATGGTTTTTGCAATCTTCTAATCAAGGTTGCAGATGTGTGTAAATTTTTGTGGTGGATCTTTCTATTATCTTTTGTATATATAGGCAGTGAGCCTCCCTATTGAACATTGAGTCCTTTCTGTAGGTAGTGAGCCTTTGTATTCATGTAGTGAGCCCTTGGTAGTGAGCCTCTTGTATTAAGTTTTTCTATTACTTTATAATGTGAGTTAATCCTCACTGTGGTTTTTCCCTTATTGGGTTTTCCACATAAAATTTGGTGTTCATTGTGTTGATTTTTCTTTTTGTTATCTACATTTCATGTTCATACTTAATAACATAATAGTGTGGTTGTGAAGTTGATAAGCGTTTGAAGTTTTTTGAATTTGGTGACAAGTGATTCACCCCTCCTCTTAGTTGTCTGTACCTTTTAACACATGGATTTTTAGAGACAAGATGAAAATGGAAGCACAACAAGAAAGAAGCATCTAATATGGTAGAGAAAATTTTACTATACTGCTTCATAATTTATTGATATTTTATACTCCTAATGATATAATTTTATTCTTTTTAACTTTTGATTCTAGTTAATTTTTTATTTTTAGTTCTTAGCACTTATATATGATTATATTATTTGATGTTAGTAACTTTTATATAAATGCAATTTCAATTCTTTAGTTTATTCTTTGTCATATTCTTTGCCTCATTATATTTGTTCTCTTTAACGCTTATCATTGCTTGATTCCATTTTGTTTATTTCTATGCTCTGTATTAATTTGATTGTAACCAAATTCTTTACCATAGCAAGCTTAAATTCTTTCCTTTCAATTTGTGGCTTTCTAGAGTGCATTAAATTTTAAGCATAATATCAAGTTAATTTACAAGATATACTAATTTTAAGAATGATATATCCAACTTCATATCTTATTTATGTCCTATGCTTCTCTCGTTAAATTTAATTTTACTCTCTGAGATATTCATTCTAATAATCCTTGCAAATTACATTTTTCCAATTTGAAGGTTGGTTCTATATTTTGTTTATATTCCTCATCATAAAAAAATCCTCCCTACTTAGCTTGATATTTGATGGATCATGTAGTTTAATTCAAAACGTGTCATTCAAAAATTCTTAGAGTTTTCCAATCTAATATTAGTTACAATGGACTGTGGAAATCTAATGTTTATGATTTGAGAATTGCAAATATTGTGTGCATACAAAGAAGGTCCATATAAGTTGAACACTTGAAATTGAATATTCCTACAATAAATACTAAATGAAGCAATGACAAACAAAGCTAATATATGTTTCAAAGGCATGACTTTCAAGGAGATTGACTATATATACGAATATACAACAACCTAATATATGATTTACATTAAAATAACCATCATATATATTTTCATGCCTAGGAAACTTTTGTCATTTTTTGGGCTTTTCATTGAATGCCACCCTCTTTCATATAAATCACCTTACTGGCACAAAATCTGAAATCCATAGACATCTAAAAGCACTGATGTAAAATTGAGCTCAGTTTGTTTGCAATTTAAAAAAAAAAATCCTTCCAATAGCTAGGTTCCTACTCTGACTAGTTGACTAAATCTTCCAGTTTGACCGTGCCAAATGGGAATAAATACATATTATAGTTGCAATCAGTGGTACTTTTTTCTACAATAAGTTAAATTTCTCTCATCTATTTGATCATATCATCTAGGTTTTAAGAAAAATGCTCTACTTGATTTAGTGACCCTACCATTATAGTTGTAGAAGAAGAAAACATGCAAACAACAAAAAATATAAATTACATCACCTTGAAAGAAACCCAAACGGCTTTAGAAAGCACCTTGTACTTGACCAAAAACTAAATAGTTTTATTTCCAATGGACTTACATTTTATATATTAAATTGGTGAATAAAAATTAAAAGAATAGTAATACTACAACTAAAGATCCACAGAATCTACTTCAGAGGTAATGTAACAAATTGTAAAATTAAAAAGATGCTTAAAGAAGAGTAGAATCCAACAAAACCTTTCAATGCAATACTTCTACTGTTGGGATTCATTAGAGTTGAATCTACTATAATAGGTCTCCTCATCACAGGAACAAGATTATTCATGTCAATGATCACAACACTGTTCGTAGGAGCAATTTCTTGTACACAAATTTACTTGTCTAATTCCATAGTAACATGAGTGAATGTAATAAACTGTGGATTTATCCCAAGGCTTGGCAACTGCAAGAATCCAAATGCAGGATAGTAAATCTTAGTAATAGTATTATTCTCAACACCTATGTTTCCTTGATTCAAATTAACTCAAACATCAATATCATGAAGGAGTTATGAACATTGAACATCACCTACTATATAGTATTATTATTATTATATATTTGGCTTAGAATTGAAAACCTAAGTGATACTTCTACTTAACAATGAAGCTGGGAGTATTGGAATACATGATAAAAATCAGCAAGAAAGGAAATATGGATCTATTGTCTTTTCAATTATATTTTTCCTCAAGGTTTCTAAGTTAAGCCATGATCAAAATTCATTTTTTCTCAAAACGAAGGCATCTTCAATTACATTATGATGCATCAAACATCTACAGAGTAAATTTAATGAATAAAAAGTATAAAATAGATCAAACTTAAATCTATAACTTTGTCTGCCATTCCACACATGAGCATTGTACAAATACATTAGGCTTAAATCTATGACCTATATAATTATTGTTACCTATTTTTCACTATGAGCTCAAACAGGTAGAGCTGAATCGAATTCATCATTGATAGGTACAAAAATTTTCAAGTTTTGCTGCTAAAGTATTCATTGTTCATCATAAAGATCAGATTACATCTGAATTACAGTTTTATTGTGCAAGTATTTGAAACAGAAAATTGGAAATTTGCATAATAATGCTTTTTATTCATTTTGTAAAAACACTGAAATCTCGCACAAGCCGCGAGAGTAACTAAATTTGATTATGACAATCAAATAATGAATACAAAATTCAATGAAAGCTACACTACTAAAGATAACGTAAACACAAAGAAGAGAAGCAATTCATCATTGCCTATGATGATGAATCACTTTCGCTTGATGTCTTCAGGTTGTCGCATCTCCAAGCTATAACCTCAATTTCATGCTCCATGTACTCTAAGAAATGATGAATTAAATTCTACTTTATGCCTACGCTACCAGCAAAAATATAGTATACATTTGATTAGGTATCCATTAGATGATTTCAGATTTCAAAGGGCATAAAACTCAAGAGGAAAGCTTTAAAGTTCTTTTATTCTGCTAACATGTTTGTTCACTGTGCAGGAATAGGTATAATCAGATCATTTCAACCAATAGGTATTGTTATGAGTGGTGAGAAATGTGGATCTCACAAGGGTTGAGCCCAGCTCATAACAATAACATAAGCAACATTTCAATGTATCATCAATCATGACAGATAGTGATTATTGCATAAGGATAGCCACATTAGTATCCAAAAATACTTCTATAATGAACATCTACATTCATAAGTAGTCATGTATGATGCTATTCTACACCATATTGATAATGAGAAGAAAGTAGTCTGATCAATAGTTCATAGACTGAGGTGAGACTTCATACAAGTACAGTCACAAATATGTAAGATGGCAGCCCTTTGGAGTTTTATCATAACCAAGATGGACTAAAAATGAGCAAACAAATATCATATGTAAAAGTGCAGCAATAAGGCAAGTGAAAGAGCATGCATATTGATTGACAAGGACAACTACATTATAATCTAAATAGTGGCAGCTTACCAAATAGTCATAGAACTATGAACAAGCTGGAGTTATTTTTTCATAAGTGACAGTCCCATGAGCACTATATTCAACAATGAAATATGATATAGTAATGATCAACATATGGAGTTTTATGACCATAGTCAAAAGGATCACATCTGAAGCTTCCTTGCATAAAGATGACAATATGACAGTCCAGATCACATGTTCATAGAGGTAATAAATAAGCCATGAATGCATATTTCAGCAGAGTATGAAGAAGTATTCATGATTAATAAGAAGCTAATTAATCAATGGAGGGAAGTCACTCTAACCAATGACACTCAACAAAGAATAGAGAAATGTTCACCCAATTTATATGCTTAAGACAGTCTGACGAAGTAAACAACAGCTATGCAAAGATAAAACTCTATATTTTCAATCATGGACAGTGACCTCCTTTCAATACTAAGCTGTCAAATTCTTCATTGTGATAGTCATTTATGCACATGAATAGTTGTAAGCAATTTGAAGCACTTTTTTCCAAATATCAAGGAAACATAACATCACAGTTAAAATGAACCAGGTGGTTTTATAAGATAAGATGTTTATGACCACTAGTATTAAAGAGTAATCTGGGTAGATTATGATAGCTGTACATTGCATGATTTAAGCCTGTCATCTAACACCTAGATTTGGGCAGAATTTTTGCCTCAGCCTAAGGCTCTATGGCCCATTTACAGAATGTAAGCCTCAAAGCACAAATACAGAGAATTGATTATAAAGCTATCTATGGAATGACGTACATAAGGGGTTTATTGCATTTAATATCAAGAGTTTGTTTTGTTTTCTACTCAGAAGTCATACCATATAAAACAAATGAGGATTTCAGCCTATGGAGTGAGGAACAAAAACCCATAAATATCATTATCAAAATGTTGCTACAGAATAAAAGGAGAAAGCCATAAATTCATTTTTTATGCAAATTCGACAATAGTTTTGTTTGCAAGTTTTGTGCAAATGAAAATACAATGGAGAGAATAGCTCATAGCCTGCAAAACAACAATACATAAATGAAGAGCCAAGACAAAAAGTGCCTGATAGAACATGAGTTTGAAATCCATGACCTCAAGAAATACAAATAGGAATGTGCAAAGGAAACACAGTTTCATCTTCCTTCATAGAAAGCAACAGAGATCTCCAGATATTGCAGCTATAGAAGAATCCTACTTGTTGGTTAGCGACATCTCTGGTGTTTTGAAGCGGATTGAAAGCCCACACTCCTAGTAGAAGATTCACTATGAAGATGAGATTCGAGCTATGAAGATTGTTCATGGCAGCCCAAGATAGAATAGGGCATCAGCAATAAAAAACATCAGAAATAATGATAAGCCATGGCTATAAAGCCTGAAGATGACTTCAAATCTTCAAAAAAATTGATATGAAGCAGTAGAGAATGGCAGAGTTTGAGCTCTAGGCTAAAACCCTTGTTCTCATCATGGTGGCACAACATATCTCCTCACCAAAAATCCAAATGGTAAATGAATGAAATGATTAGGGTTTCCAAGTTGAAGTGCCTTAATTCGATGATAGTGAGATTTTTTACCATTTTTTTAAAATCAAATCATTTCATTCTAATGATAACATGGTCTTGACATTGGAAGTCAAGTGACCTAGTGATTTGGATGATTTGGAGAGCCCGTGAGCTAAAGGGTTGAATGTTTATTTTCTTCAAAAAATATTTTATAGAAGCCTCTTTATGTTTTTGTAATGTTTATTTAACTTTATTTAAAAAACAATTTTATTGATTGTTTTTTAATAATTGTTAAATTAAACTATTTTAAAGGGGAAATGAACTAAATGAAGGAGATATATAAAGTGAACAAACAAGGAGTGATCACTTTTACTTTAAGTTGTACATGCAAATCAAGATGCAGAGATAACTGAAGTGCTTCCAAGATCTTTATAATCATGCAAAATCATGATGGAGTTCCGATGTGCATGGGCAAGTTGATATAAATGAGGCAATTTTTGCATGTTTTGGCCCACTTTTTTGGGATTTTTAGTTCAGTTCGAGTGCTCCATGGATCAATTATGAGTTGACAGTTAGTTTGAGGCTGAGTTCACTCATTTTTGCATGAGTTTGGGCCTTCTTTTCAAGGATTTTTTCTTTTTCTCGTGGATTACTTTGGAGATATCAGTTTTTACACTGAGTTTCACTTTCAGTTTCATCTTCATGCCTTTTGAGAGGCTTATTGTATAAAGTGAAATGACTTAGTCATTTTTTCACAAGTTCTCATTTTATGCCTTTGCCTTCAGCAAATAAGACTATCTTGTAACTCAACATTTTAGATTTAATACAGTTTTATAGCTTTACAGGTTATCATTTTTTGCAGAGGTGTTCCTTCATGATATTAATTGAAATACAGCTCACCTTTCCAATTTCAGGTGTTTTGCAAGGTTTAAATAATTTAATGCAATTTTGATGAGTTTCATTTTTGAAACCTTTAAATTTATGTCTTGTTTATGCATGCATATATACAATTGCAGTTCGTCACAGGTCATTAATTGTGCCCAAAAGTTGTTTTCTTTTTCCTCTAATTTGTGAAAACCAATTTTCCTTAATAGGGAAAGAATACATACAACCTTTTAATGAATTATTAATGTGTTCAAAGTGCTCAAATTGGACTGTGTTAACAAATTTTCACGAGGGTATAAGTTGTGAATCATTTTGCAAGTTTACCATCATTTAGGTGCATCACCAAGGTTTTAATTTTAGTTCATGCATTCAGTTTAGTCCTTCTTACCCTTTTCTCAAAGAAAATTATTCAAGTACCTAATTAATCATCATATAGGAAGCCGACCTAGAATCTAGAGGTTCAATCTCATTATAGGTCACCCACAACCTGAGTTTGATCCAATATTTCAAAAGATTGCTGAATTTAATTATTCAAGCGTTTGGGTGCAATTTGATTGCCAACAATTTTTGGCACACTCGGTGGGACTCTGAAGGTCACTTTAGAGAAAGAAATTCAAAGATACAAGTTGTTGTTCTGATATATACAATAGCATTTTTTCCTTTCAGAGGTTACAGTCTATACCTGGTGACTTTGAGCATATTTACTGGTTTCAACAATACCCAGTGCTAGTATGTTACAAATCCTATATTTACTCTAATTTACAACATTTATATGAGTAGAAATGACAGATTTTCATGGATATAATGTATACCCACCCCCTTACTATGAAAATCCTATCAACCAATCACTCTATCAGTCATATCAGGCCAATCATGCTGCTGGTTTTATCCCAAACAGCCATGCAACAACAACATATCATCATGCTCAACATGCTTACCTCCCACCCACCTCTTCTCAGCCTTCAGATCAATATTCATATATCCACAATCAGCTCCAAGAGGTTGATGATATGAAAAGTAACATGAATAACATGAAGGACATATTGTCAAACATCGCAAAGTAGATAGAAGAGTTTAGGAGGCAATAGGAGCTTGATACATAGTAGCAAGAATTAGAGTATCAGGCCTACCTTCATGAGAAGGAATTGGAGACACAAAGGAGACAGTTTGAAGAAAATCTCAAAAGGGAGTTAGCGACAAAGAGAGAGGGCTGAGATGAAGTTTTTGCTTACTCCAAACATAGAGGCATGAGGTCCAAGTAGCTCCTTATATTCCACATCAACCTATTTAGGAGGAGGTTTGTAATTTTAAATTTCCAAGTTTCAAGCAAAGTGAGTCTCTTAACCCTCTTAAAATCAAGGTTTCAAGTTTTAGAGATGTTTTACCAATACAAGAGCCTATGTTGGTACAACCTGAATTTGTTAATCCTCAAGACTAGAAGCCACATGAAGAGCCTATTTTCCTTCAAGAAATTCAAGAGATTCATCAAGTTCCCTTTACTTCAATAGTTCAGTCCCTACAGGAGCCCATGAACCCTCATTTTCAATCATATCAAGAGCCTGAACCAAATCATCAAGGTACTAAACAACCATGGCGGCCTTCTTGGACCAAGCATCCTGACTTCAAAATGCTGAATCTAGTTCACAAGGCTCCCATTCCAAGTTTCAGGGATCCTCTTCTATTGCAAAGTCAAGTACATGTAGCAAATCAAGCTATGAATCTTCATGAACAATCACCTGTTCTTATTCAAGGGATCCAACATACACATGCATGTCCTGATACCATTTGCAAAGAAGACTTGCAGCAGGAGGTGAACGAACATGATCAATCAGGACAACAGCTTGAGGAGCTTGAAAAAGGTATGAAAGGTGATGTTTTCATGTTCTTATTTGATGAATTACCTTCCTTTATTGAGCAGGAAGATGTCAAATAATGTGATGAGTTGCTAGTTGAGGTCAACAAATGTGACAAGTTCGAAGTTGCTCATCTAATTCCAGAAGGTAATGCAAATGATGATTGTGAAGAAGCCATATTTTGGAATGATCTTGAGTCCTTTGTTTTAAACTTAGATGACAATCAACATCAGGTTGAACATGTTTTAAATAAGGAAATAGAGGTCGAATATCAGGATTTAGCTAATTTGTTTGAGAAATTACCCAAATTTGTTAATGAAAATGAAGAGGACACATGTTTACTAACATCAGTGTCTACCTTTGAGCAACAGAGCGATGAGACTCATCTGAATCCAATTCAGGATCATGAATTAGATGAGAATATGTTTTCAAGAATCATAGAGACTTTTTTCTCTAACATAGATAATAAGCTAGTACTATATGAGCCAACAACATGTGATCAACCTGTTCAGATCAAAGAGCCACACATTCCTTCATTTCATTTATGTGAACCAATTCTTTCAGATTAGATTGAAATTGCGACAACACGAAAGAAAAAATAAAATATTACACTGCAAATGGAGTAGTCTAATCAACAAGATGGAGTACCAACAGTTTATAAACATGAAGAAAATAGTAAGAGGCCAAGCTTTATCCTTTCAAAGGGTTGTCTGATTAGGTATTTATCAAAAGAGGAGTCTACAGAATTATAACAAGTCATAATTCTGCGAAAGCATGTGATTGCAATTGTAGAACATCAAGTTAATCTCAGCTATATGCCTCAAAATAATGTCTTTAGTGGTCAATCAAATGAGGAAGGTGTGATTTTTACAGTGTTCCAAGTTTCACTGCAGCAGTTAGTCAAATGTTTATCATTTACATACCTCCTTTTGATTGATTTTAAGGATTTGAAGCATCCTCTATTTTTAAGGAAGGGAAACTATTTCTCACGGCCAGTAAATGGTCATTTCTGAGCGCTAACACTATTGGTTAGTGTAGGGTAGGGTAGAGTTTCAATTATGCTTTCAATAAGTGCCCCATGGCATGTTTTCATTCTAGTATTGTTTGGATTTCAATAAGGTGCAATTGCTGCACATTGGTTTCCAGACTCTATCTTAAACATAGTTGCAATAGTTCTTTTAGTTTGTTTGGTTTGAAGCTGAGTTACAAGGTTTTCAAGAGTCTGAAGAGCAGAGATTGACTCCATGCCCAATGGATATACTAGGCAACTGGTCTATAGTGTTTAGCAGGCAAACACTTTCTTAAAAGGTCATCAATTTGTTACCTATTTTTCACTACGACCTATTTTTCACTACGAGCTCAAACAGGTAGAGCTAAATCAAATTCATCATTGATAGGTACAAAAAATTTCAAGTTTTGCTACTAAAGTATTCATTGTTCATCATAAAGATCAGATTACATCTGAATTACAATTTTATTGAGCAAGTATTTGAAATAGAAAATTGGAAATTTCCATAATAATACTTTTTATTCATTTTGTGAAAACACTAAAATCTCGCTGGCCGAGTAAGCGTATTTGATTATGATACATCAAATAATGAATACAAATTCAATGGAAGCTAAACTACTGAAGATAATGTAAAACCAAAGAAGCAATTCATCATTGCTGTGATGTTGAATCCACTTCGATTGATGTCTTCGGTTATTATTCTCCAGTACGACCTCAATTTCACGGCTCCATGACCACATAAAATTGTAAAAAATAATGATTCTACTTTATGCCTACGCTACCAGCAAAAATATAGTATACATTTGATTAGGTATCCATTAGATGATTTCAGATTTCAAAGGGCATAAAACTCAAGAGGAAAGCTTTAAAGTTCTTTTATTCTGCTAACATGTTTGTTCACTGTGCAGGAATAGGTATAATCAGATCATTTCAACCAATAGGTATTGTTATGAGTGGTGAGAAATGTGGATCTCACAAGGGTTGAGCCCAGCTCATAACAATAACATAAGCAACATTTCAATGTATCATCAATCATGACAGATAGTGATTATTGCATAAGGATAGCCACATTAGTATCCAAAAATACTTCTATAATGAACATCTACATTCATAAGTAGTCATGTATGATGCTATTCTACACCATATTGATAATGAGAAGAAAGTAGTCTGATCAATAGTTCATAGACTGAGGTGAGACTTCATACAAGTACAGTCACAAATATGTAAGATGGCAGCCCTTTGGAGTTTTATCATAACCAAGATGGACTAAAAATGAGCAAACAAATATCATATGTAAAAGTGCAGCAATAAGGCAAGTGAAAGAGCATGCATATTGATTGACAAGGACAACTACATTATAATCTAAATAGTGGCAGCTTACCAAATAGTCATAGAACTATGAACAAGCTGGAGTTATTTTTTCATAAGTGACAGTCCCATGAGCACTATATTCAACAATGAAATATGATATAGTAATGATCAACATATGGAGTTTTATGACCATAGTCAAAAGGATCACATCTGAAGCTTCCTTGCATAAAGATGACAATATGACAGTCCAGATCACATGTTCATAGAGGTAATAAATAAGCCATGAATGCATATTTCAGCAGAGTATGAAGAAGTATTCATGATTAATAAGAAGCTAATTAATCAATGGAGGGAAGTCACTCTAACCAATGACACTCAACAAAGAATAGAGAAATGTTCACCCAATTTATATGCTTAAGACAGTCTGACGAAGTAAACAACAGCTATGCAAAGATAAAACTCTATATTTTCAATCATGGACAGTGACCTCCTTTCAATACTAAGCTGTCAAATTCTTCATTGTGATAGTCATTTATGCACATGAATAGTTGTAAGCAATTTGAAGCACTTTTTTCCAAATATCAAGGAAACATAACATCACAGTTAAAATGAACCAGGTGGTTTTATAAGATAAGATGTTTATGACCACTAGTATTAAAGAGTAATCTGGGTAGATTATGATAGCTGTACATTGCATGATTTAAGCCTGTCATCTAACACCTAGATTTGGGCAGAATTTTTGCCTCAGCCTAAGGCTCTATGGCCCATTTACAGAATGTAAGCCTCAAACAATAGATCTGAGAATTGACATCATGGTTAAAATGAACCAGGAGGTTTTATAGGATAAGATGTTTATGACCAATGGTATCAAAGAGTAATCTGGGTAGATTATGTTAGCTGCACATTGCATGATTTAAGCCTGTCATCTAACACCCAGATTTGAGCAAAATTTTTGCCTCAACCTAAGGCTCTATGGCCCATTTACAGAATGTAAGCCTCAAAGCATAGTTACAGAGAATTGATTATAAAGCTATCTATGGAATGACGTACAAAAGGGGTTTATTGTATTTAATATCAAGAGTTTGTTTTGTTTTCTGCTCAAAAGTCATACCATATAAAACGAATGCGGATTTCAGCCTGTGGAGTGAGGAACAAAAACCCATAAATACCATTATCAAAATGTTGCTACAGAATAAAAGGAGAAAGCCATAAATTCATTTTTTATGCAAATTCGACAATAGTTTTGTTTGCAAGTTTTGTGCAGATGAAAATACAATGGAGAGAATAGCTCGCAGCCTGCAAAACAACAATACATAAATGCAAAGCCAAGACAAAAAGTGCCTAGCAAAACATGAGTTTGAAATCCACGACTTCAAGAAATACAAATAGGAATGTGCAAAGGCAACACAGTTTCATCTTCCTTCGTAGAAAGCAATAGAGATCTCCAGATATTGCAGCTATAGAAGAATCCTACCTGTTGGTTAGGAGTATCTCTGATGTTTTGAAGCGGATTGAAATCCCACGCTCCCACTAGAAGATTCACAGTGAAGATGAGATTCGAGCTATCAAGATTGTTCATGGCAGCCCAAGATAGAATAGGGCATCAACAATAAACAAAAACATCAGAAATAATGATAAGCTGTGGCTATAAAGCCTGAAGATGACTTTGAATCTTCAAAAAAATTGATATGAATCAGC
>VDFB02197269.1:0-11397 GCA_007258455.2 Sequoia sempervirens
TACTCTAGCTATGTTTGACGGTAGTGGCAAGGTCACAGCACAGGCCTGGATCAGTAAGCTTGATACTTTCCTCACATTGCGTCCTATGATTGAGGAGGATGCTATTAGGTATGCTACATTGCATCTTGAGGGAGCAGCTTATGACTGGTGGCACCACGGGATGGTGACACTCCAGCATGATCGTATCACCACATACCAGGAGTTCGTAGACAGGTTGGTGGAACGATTCAACAAGAAGGATCCAGAATCTTATTTCAGAGATTTGGCTCAGTTGCGACAGAGTGGTAGTTTGGAATCTTACATAGGAGATTTTCAGCGATTGTCGGTTATGGTTCCAAATATATCAGAGAGTCGTCTCGTTGTGCTTTTCATGGAGGGATTGTTGGAACCATTGAGAGGTTGGATCAAAGCCTTTGATCCTCCTTCGTTACAGGAAGCTATGAAGAAGGCACGCAGCATGGAGTTTGCAGCACCATCCAGCAAATTCAATTCCAGAAACACTTCTTCATTCTGGGACAATAAGGGATTTAATAAGAATAAGGAGAGATCTGATTTTAGGAGTGACTCGAAGGGTAAACCAGCAGCACCCTTGGATCGCGAGGCTCTTAATGATTTGAGCAGAAAGAAGCTTTGCTTCTACTGCAAAGGTCCCTACGATGCTAACCACGATTGTCCTTTGCGGCCTAAGGGTAAGGCCAATAGAGTAATGTGGGCTTACTACGAGGATTCGAAATCTGAGAGTTCCGAACAGCAGGAGAGTTCTAAGGAGTCAAAATCAGAGGCTTTAGAGCCTAAGGCAGAGGTAGAGTCAGAGCTCCAGATTCAGGAGGCACGATTGTCTAGCATTCAGCAGGAGGGTTCATTTAGACTTCGTGGAGTTTTGGCAGGACAAAGGGTCATCACCCTTTTAGACACAGGAGCCACCCACAATTTTATTGATGCTAGATTTGTGGAGAAACGCGGACTCATAACTGAGGAGTTTGAAGGCATTAGGGTTAAGGTGGCCGATGGTTACACTCTCAGGTGTGATCGTATGATTAAGGATCTCCCCTTGCGCTTGAATAACTATGAATTCAAGGCTGATTATTACGTGGTGAACATGGGAGATATTGATTTAGTCTTGGGCATGAAGTGGCTTCATTCCCTTGAGGAAGTCACTCTTCGTCTCAAAGACATGGAGATTCGGTTTGATGTGGATGGGAAGACACATATCCTGAAGGCCATTCGGGACAGTAATGTCAAGACTATTTCCTTCCGTCGGATGGAGAGACTCATGCGACATGACATGGTAGAGTGGGCTTCCGAGTGCACATTGACACCTATTCAGGAGGGACTGCATAAGGCCAAGTATCATCCTGACATTCAGCAGTTGAGAGTTGAGCATGAGAAGGTTTTCAGTGATATTCCACCAGGGAGACCTCCAGACAGGGGTATTGAGCACATCATAGAGCTTGAGGAGGGCGCTAAGCCCATCATGATTACTCCGTACAGGCATCCTAAGCGGCTTAAGGATGAGATTGAGAAGACTATCAAGGAGCTACTTGCTATGGGTCACATTCGACCAAGTAAATCACCATTCGCTTCTTCAGTTGTCCTAGTGAAGAAGAAGGATGGTACCCTTCGCATGTGCATAGATCACAGAGTCCTGAATAAGGGGACCATCAAAAATAGGTACCCCATACCTTGTATAGATGAGCTTATTGATAAGCTCCATGGTGCATGTTATTTCACGAAGATAGACCTGAGATCAGGATATCACCAGATCAGAGTTCGTGAGCAGGATGTTGAGAAGACTGCATTCCGTTGTCATTGTGGGCACTTCGAGTTTGTGGTGATGCATTTTGGGCTAACCAACGCTCCAGCGACTTTTCAGTCCACCATGAACAGGGTCTTCCACTCACATTTGAGGAGATATGTGCTTGTCTTCTTTGATGATATTCTGATTTACAGCAGAACTTGGCAGGAGCATTTGGCTCATCTGGATACAGTACTCAGCATTTTGGAGAGGGAGTCTTTGTATGCCAAGGAGTCCAAGTGTGATTTAGGGATGACTAAGTTGCTATACTTAGGCCATATCATCAGTGCAAAGGGAGTGCAGATGGATCCTGAGAAGATCTGTGCTATCGTAGATTGGCCTACTCCAACGAACCTTACACAGCTGCGAAGATTTCTTGGCTTGTGTGGTTTTTATCACAAATTTGTGAATGGTTATTCACGCCATGCAGCACCTATGACGGATTTGTTGAAAAAAGGTGCATTCTGTTGGACTCCTGAGGCACAGGAGTGTTTTGTGAGGTTCAAGGAGCTGATGACTACATGTCCAGTGTTGGCACTGCCAGATTTTACGAAGCCTTTTGAGCTTCAATGTGATGCTTCTGGTGAGAGCATTGGAGCGGTGCTTATGCAGGACAAGCACCCGATCGTTTATGAGAGCAAGAAGCTCAGAGGTCCAGAGAGGCTTTACAGTATTTATGATAAGGAGATGCTGGCCATAATGCATGCCTTGGCCAAATTTAGGCAATATCTCGTGGGCAATAATTTTTGCATTAAAACTGACCACAACAGTTTGAGGCATTTCCTGGGGCAGCGAGACTTAAACGATCGTCAAAAGAAGTGGGTGAGTAAGTTACAGGCATATGACTTTGACATCACCTACATCAAAGGTACCTAGAATGTAGTGGCTGATGCTCTCTCACGCAGGCCTTATCTGAGCTCTATGATTGCAGAGGATTGGAGGCATTTGATTGTGGCAGAGTATGCCAAGGATACTTGGGCATCCAGTATTGTTGAGGGATCGATGGTTGACACCAGGTACACGCTTGTGAATGACTTGATCATTTACAAGAACAGGATTTTCTTGATCCCAGGATCTGAGATGAAGAACACTATTATGCGAGCCTTTCATGATGTGCCCACAGCAGGACATCCCGGGTATTTTAAGACATACAGACAGATATAGGAAAGGTTTACATGGAAAGGACTTAAGGTAGATGTTCTTCAGTATGTGCGCGAGTGCCCTATTTGTCAGCAGAACAAGCAGGAGAACACGTATCCGGCAGGATTGTTGCAGCCACTTCCGATTCCTGATAGGAAGTGGGAATGCCTGTCGATGGACTTTATTACGGGCTTGCCCAAAGCCCAGGGACGGGATTGTATATATGTAGTTGTGGATCGGCTGACGAAGTATGCCCACTTCTTCCCAATCACCACCACTTACACAGCTACACAGGTAGCGTATTCTTCCTCGCGAGGTTTTCAAAATTACGGGTTGCCTCGTGAGCATAGTTAGCAACAAAGGGATAGTCGGTTCCTCGAAGTCACTTCTCGCGAGGTACCGACTCTTTGTGGGGACCGAAGCTTACACTAAGCACTACACACCAAGCAGATCATATCGACGGGAGATAGTGAACAAATGGGTGGAAGGTTACCTCAGGAATTACATTGCAGGGCAGCAAAAGGCATGGGTCAAGTGGATTTATTTGTGCGAGTATTGCTACAATACTACATTTCACATGACCATTCAGATGTCCCCCTTCATGGCGTTGTACGGTTATGAGGCGCCTAGCTTTTTGGATTTGCTACTGAGTGACAGTAGAGTGCCGAGCGCTGGAGATTTATTGCAAGAGAGTCAGGACACTATGAGGGCTCTCAAGGAAAACATTGCGAAGGCACAGAATCAGCAGAAGCAGTACGCAGATCAGAAGAGGACAAAAAGATCTTTTGAGGTGGGAGACATGGTTTATCTCATGCTACAGCCCTACCATCAGTCTACTCTTAGGAAGAGTGGTTCGGAGAAGCTTAAGCCACGATATTATGGTCCTTTCAGGATTCTGAGGCGTATTGGAGAGGTGGCTTATGAGCTAGAGCTTCCGGCTGATAGTAAGGTCCACAATGTTTTCATGTGTCATCACTTCAAGAAGGCATTGGGACACCGTGGTACCCTTCAGCTTTACCTCTTTTAGATGATGAGGGAAAGTTGATCTTCTGCACCTAAGCTCCATCCCCGGAGTACGTGGAGAGATAGTTGGCGTAGGAGGACTATTATCAGTGAATATTTGGTAGAAATGGAGAGATTTCACCAAAGGAGGATGCCACGGGGAGAGCTGCAGGATATTTTGCGCATCCTGAGTTGAGAGATTGCTTGAGGACAAGCACTTGAGGGGGCAAACCGTAATGTCCCCTTCCGCCTGACATCTCTCGCAGCTTATGATTAGCCTATTATGCGACCCTCGTAGGCTGATAGGTTGGATAGAGGGTCTTGTTGGAGCTTGGCTTGGCTTCGGTCATCAGAATTTACCAGTTGGCTTTCGTTCGGGGTCATTCGGACATCATTCGCCTAACTTGCTATTTTTAGTAAGTATGGTCATTCAGCAAAGCACCCCTGCTATTTTTAGCAGTATGGTGTGGTCGTGTGCCAATTCAATCACTTATTCTCCAGCTTCAGACGGTTCGTGAATCAGACGTATTTTGAGGAAGATATTAATATTTTAATTGTCAAATTAAATATTAATTATTTGAAGCTTATATTATAAAGTTATAATATTATTTAATATTATAACTTAAGTGATTTCTTAAAGGGGTCGACCAACATTGAAGAGGGGCCACTTTTTAATTATAATTTATAATTAAAAGTGCGTTCGAGACTATTGAAAAATTAAAAGAAAAGTTCGAACTTTATTTAAATGATGCCTTTTTGAGAAAAGTCGACTTTTTGAAGGATATAAGGGTTTCATTGGGAAAAGAGCTGATTATGTTGAAAAATCGAATTTTTGCTAAGTCTTTCTTCTGAGAACAGAGCCAAGGGTTCCAGTTTTCGTTTTGCATTGGAGAACGAGCCATCTTCAGTGTTGCAGTTCAGAGGCTGTGAAATATCAGCTGATTTATTGCTTGTCAGAGAGATAGCTTCATCCAGAGATTGTCATAGAGCTTCACAGTTGATACATCTTCAGGGTTTTTGATTTGAAACTCTTCCGGGAAGGGTTCATTATTCAGGCGCCTATTTCATAAACTCCAGACAAATCTCATAAAGCCGTACTGATTTCTTGCTGCTGTTGGGGCCGTACATTTGCTGCTGCTACAGGGTCGTACCTGCAAGTACAGGCCGTACTTTTTCATGCCAAGTGAATCGTCTTCCTTTTTGGCAGTCTTACTTCACCAATAGGGGCGCAGTATCTTCTGGATCCATTTGCAGACATCAGACAGAGGGAGAAGATGATATCTTGATAGCTGTACCATTCATTACTTCATCCAGGCGGCTACAAATCAGGTTCTTGATCTGATAATTTTATTTAAATCTTAGTCTGCATGTCAGAGATCTGTTATTGTAATCATCTGGAAAGAATAATAAGATCGTATGTTAGCTATTTCAAGGGTTATTTGCTTCAGTATTCATTTATTTGAATTTATTGGATTTTCTTTCAAAATCGCATATTTCTTTATTGCATGCAAAAACACAAAAAAACCAAAAACGTTCAAAAACAGACCATTTCAGAAAACAGTGAGAACAGGGGTTTCTACATAGTAATAGTTGTACCATACTAGTTACGATCACATATGAATATATATGATCAAGATTGGCCTCAATTCCATGTAAATATGAAGAAATCATGCTTATTGGTTCAATCTTGTGCTTTAAGGGTAAACTGTAACGTATTTCAAGTAAAAGGACATAGGTGAAGGAGCTCCATTTTTTAGCATGGCCCAATAGATGAGATAGGACATGTTCAGATTAGTACCAAATTGTTAAGTAGAGTAACTAAAACTCGTTATAGAAGTCTTACATTATAGTACATGTTGTTCTCTGAGCCAACTATAAAATGACATACATGATGTAGAACAATTAGAGAAAGCTATTAATAAGTTTAGAACCAACTTCCTTTTTATTGCATTTAAAATATGCTAAAACAAATCAATTAAAAATGTATCTTTCCCTCCAATTGACTACACCAAAATGATCATAAAATAATCCCATCAATTATAATTCTCTATGTACTATTTGAAGGTCAAGTGACGTATTTATTAGAACCTAACATATGGTGCTAAACTAGTAAAAGTCCTTTTCCCCTAATATCATATACTATCATGAATGTTAATGTCCAGTTAGGACATGATGTTACATTTACCCTTAAAATGATATAGTTTATTAGACAATATTATCGGGAGGGTTCCGTTTAGGTCTCTTTCCTTAGTTTGAAATTTAATAACACAATTAGCCATGGTAAGCATGTCTTCACTTGTATTTCATATTTTAATAAGGCAACGTACGTATTTTCTCCTTCCTCAAAGATGGTTGTATGGTGAAACCTTACCATAAAGGTAATAAGTAATAAGTAATAACTGGCCTCTTGCATGTACTCTAGCTTTTTGTCAATGGATTCCAATCTCCAAATCAAGTCTTGTATGTACTGCAATAGTCAAAGCTGTAACACTCTAACTAATCTACAGTTAAAGATTGGTAACTAACTACCAAATTCAACTGAAGTGTAACTAACTAGATTTCATTCTAGGGTTTCTTTCTACAATATCGAACGGAAAAGATCAACAATTTGAACAATTGCAACATAATCAAATCATCAACTAACTTTTAGTTTTCAGTTTCAACGGAAAAGGAAACAATTAACTGTATACATGTAACCGAAAATCACAATATTAAATTAACTGACTTTTCTTTACTTTCGAAATGAAAAGAGCATTTATTACAGCTATGGAGTAAACATTCTAAAGTATTTATAACTGAAATTAAGAGAGAGAAAGAGTTACAAGAAAGTACAGTCTGAAGGCTTCCTGCTGGAATGCTTGCTCAGGACTCTTTTGTTTTCAAGGGAAAAAGAAATATCATCAAGGGATTTTCCGCTCAACCAAAGACCTCCTGGTCTCCCGTGTTTCTTCAGCTGAAGAAACCCGACCCTTCACGAGGGTAATCAATAAAAGATCACATAATATCATCATGTCATCTGAGCCTAGTGTCAAAAACCTATACTACCTGGTCGATCCTTCACTATAAGTAACTCCTAACTAGAAAGATCACTCTGACCAAGGTACATCTGGTTCTTGATAGCTAACAAGTGTTTTTTCTAAGCATCATAACCTTGGCCAAGGATTTTATTGTTAAAGCGCACACCTGTGCCGTTAGCACTCTCACCCTTGCTCGACATGATAATACTTGATTATAGGGTTTATATTACATTGACTTGGTTCAAATCATTCCTCTTAATTTAAGGTTAAGCTATTTACTTTAAACATATAAAGAGAGCGAGACATGGCTCATTATCTTTTCACTTCTTTAAGAATAATTTGCTTACTTTAAACATATACAGAGAGTGACTAGTTCACTAATGAGAAACTCTTCAATTTTTAACATTTATACTCCTTATAAAGGACTTGGAGTGGAGAAAGAATTTTACTCTATTCCAACTCAAAAGTTATGAGAACAGAGAAATGGAAAGACTACGGCTTAGTCAATGACTGAATAGATCTCAGAGCATTTGATAAGAGATCGAACCAACATTCAGGTTCCGAAAACAATTAATGAAAAGTATTTTCAAGAAAAAGATTAAATATACTAATCAGATTCATGACAGGTAAGAATGATTCTTCCTTCGGACTAGTTCAGAGATTTAGCATGGAACCGATTTCTTTATACTTGCTACAAGATGATAAATTCAATAAATTTACTTTCCAATACATGGAGGATATCAGAACGAGTGAGAACTTTTCAAAGCTAAGTATTTAACAAATTAAAAGGCTCTCCTCATGTGCCTGGTTATGCCAGTCTAAGCTCGATGAAGCTCCGAACTCTTCCTTTCAAAGAAAAAGACAAAGGTAACAATGCCATTGGAGTTTCTTCTGGCCAGATAAATTCAAAGACGGCAACTCAAGGGATCAAGTTTATTTCGCCTGAAAACTGGAGAACTCGAACAATATAACTAAGCTCTCCCACAATAAGTTCGACAGGAAAAATCAAATCAAGAATGCCACCCAACAAGGAAGTTGGCTAATGGAGAGACGGAAAAGAGAATGGGAAAGAGATCACAAGACCAGATAAGTGTGGATACTACAGAGAATACCCCACCAGAGGAATGCGAATGCCACAATGAGGAAGTGAGTCGCTGAAGAGATGAATTCGAGATTGCAAAATGAGAAAGCAAGACAAGTAATTGCCAATACTGACAGAGAATCCAATCCAGGAGAAAACAAATGCCCAGAATGAGGAAGCAAAGCTGCTTGGAAGGAGTGTATGCTGCGAGGAAATGAAACCAAAAACCAACCAAGATAACCGAAAGAGTTTGCATGTATGCTTCTTTGGGCCGTTTACGATCAAGATTGAGGCCGAGGGTGGCCCGGGTGTTACAACCTCCCATAATACTAATGCCAAAAGGTTGATTTGTGGTATTAACCTTTATTCTCTAATCAGCGGCCGGTGGAGTTTTATATTTAACTTAAATATTTTATATTGATGACTCCCAAGGTGTGCATAAGATTAATTATTCGACTTCTAGAGAAATACAATGATGCACAATTTAAATTGACTCGCTTTGTTAATTATTTAATTAAATGAGATATTCAACCAAGGTTACGACTTCAATATAGCTATCTTACACCACTTATGGCATGATGATAATTTTGATCCTTTATTAACTACGACCTCTCCTTGATGATATTTCCCTTTCCCTCAAGGTGTTGGCAACCCTGCAACCACTTGACAAAGAATTAGGGTTAGACCGTTCTCGACATATATATATATATATATATATATATATAAACTCATCAACACATTCATTTTTCACAAATATAAGAAAATATTCATATTTTTAGTTACAACATATAAATTAAAAATTCTTTCCCAATTTCACATTCTCATGAAAAGCAGTTAATCACAACTAAACGACCATGTTTTAAATCACCATAATCCGAGTTCAAGGCGGAAGGGTCATAACCATCCAGAGTGAAACAAATATAAACTTGCAAGCTTGTTGACACAATGGTAACATTAATTTTCCCTGAAGTAAATAAAGGTGACAAAATAATGAGCGGCTCTTATTTATAGAAACTCAGAGTAGACATTGACATAAAAATCTCATGACATAACAGTAGATTCTTGCCGATACTACCCAAGATTTATTCTATAATCCTAAAGTAGGTGAGCAAGTAATTGAGCTGGAAATCTACTTAGGTTAACTAAAATGAGCTACAGAAGTGAACTTCAATTACAAAATGCTCAAAATAGAGATCCACAATTTAGTGGGATCGGGGCTAGACTTATCCATAATTGGTGGGATCTGACATGCATGATCAGTGGGACAGTGAGTTAACTTGGAATGAGGCATCAAGTTTAACTCTTGTTGCCATTAATGCTATTTTGAAGGGTAGGACGTCCTAAGTGGGTGCTTTACACCTCACCACCTCTAGTCAACAATTCCTCAATCCAGTCGTTGACTTCTTCTACCTCTAGACAATCAATGCTCTGTAGGATGATGATGTGTCATTTCAGCATCTCTTCACCATTCGCAAGTTGCTGTTGATATTTTATACACTTTGTAGTTGTATCATCTAGCTTGGTGGACATGGTTGCAACCTTACTCAACTCGCAACCAGCAGGGTCATCGAAAAAAGTGCCACGGATGAGATCCTGGAACTGTTTTTGCATTGGGCCTAGCTAAATGTATGCACCTCCCTCGTGCTGATAAAGGAAAGGGATATATATTACCAACATTCTTACAAAGTTGATAACACTTGCCACAATCTGTCGGTACTCAATCAATTCCACAGAATTGGCATCATAGGCTTTCACCTTGTATGCCAGCTGTTCTTTCCAAGTGAAAAGATGTCGCTTGTTCTCTACAGTGGCAACTGATTGGTACGCCAGTTGTAAATCTGAGACCGTGATCTCATCCCTAGGCCTCTTCTCTGCTACCTTTTGCTTTGACTGTTGAATCTTTGTGTGGAGTTCATGAGCTCTGTTCCTTAACTAGTATAGTTCTACCAATATACACCGTACTCAAATGACAAATTCTTCCACTTGATTCCTCAAGTGTTTTCCATATAAGATCAGCTGGTGGTGATTTTGCTCCATGGGGAGGTCAAGCATCTCTTGAGGCAAAGCAAAGAAGTTTGGTGTACCGTGCATCAAGCTAGATATGTACAATCTCAACTGCTGGTTTTCAGCCTTTAAGGCTGCTTTGTCTCTGTCGTCCTTATCCATTCTTTCTTGAACACTCACCGATGCAATTCCAAGGAGGTCTGCCTCCACCTGACGAGTGGTCTTACCAAGGTTGACCTTCGACAATGTGAAGTCATCAACCTCTACCTTGTGTGCATTCCTGTCCTCAGGCGGCGTAGTTGTCTCTATGATAACTTCATTGTCAACATTCCTTCCTACGTAGACCTGCTTCTTCAGCTTCTTTATTGGCACATCTTGAGGGACATGGTCAAATTCTGTGAAGTCAAGCTGGTCGGATGGCCTTTATCTCTTCCTTCCAAGGAGGCTCTCAATCCAAGATGAATCTTAACTAGCCTGGCTGGAAAGAGGAATGTTAGGCCCTTGAATGCCTGACGAATAAGATTGTGTTGCAGTATCTCATGGTGGAGAGTCCAAGTCAATGGGGACTAGTGACTGCTGCGATGGTGGTGAAGTAGGAGGTTTTGTTTCTATCACTGGCACTATATCCGCAGCAACTACTTCCATCATTGGCTATCTCAGCTGTGATTGTCTCAATCACTGGCTCAACTGCAGTTGTTTCCATGACTTTCTCAGGTATGTTTGTGGCTGTCTCCACATGTACTTCTTGCTGATTTGTGTCAGCAATCTGTATTTATTCCCCTTGTGTGCCTTAACATTCTCATTCCTTTGGGAGGGTTACTCCATTGCTTTTGTCTGGGCTTCTTCCTTGATGTGGAAGGTAGTGAAGGATGAACCGGTGGCGGCTCTATGCAGGGAATTACTACCTTCCTTGTCTTCTTACTATCCAAGTAGAGTTGATTGTTTCTGACAACCCTACTTGTTCTTTCCTCTATAGATGTACTCTCCTTGGCATACCAATCCACTTTTCCATGTGGTTGTGAGTCCACCTGATCTACGAAGAATGAGGGAAGAATAACTTCCCCATCATCATCGGATAGGCCTTCCACATCTTTTGTCATTAAAACAACAATTTGCGGAAGTCTAAACCGGTTGTAGTTACGTCTTCGTACATCGAACTCATCTTCATAGTTGACCCAATAGTCCTCCATGGAAAACTCATGTGAAGATTGTTGCTCAAGGTGTGCTGCAAAGTGACCCCAAGGATCATACGACCTTCTCTCGATGAGGTACTTAAGATTAAGTCTCACCATTCCGTGGTGTATGGCCTTGGCATCAGCCATTGTCTTGCACCTATATAGTCTGATCTTGAAAGGAAA
>VDFB02197270.1:0-22687 GCA_007258455.2 Sequoia sempervirens
TATTGCTTCATATCTACCCCAAAGTTGTTTGTCTAGATTAACAACTATAAATGTCTTAGGGGTTGGCCATCTACCAGGTTCATAGCCTATGACTTCTTGCTCTTTCCCTTTCATTTCCATCTTATAGATACTTTTCTTTTCAACTCCTGCTCTAGGAAATTTCTCTTTCATCATGCAACCTTTTTCACCCATCTTGGTGATTTTGAGTACTTTCAATTTTTTTATTTTGTTGATCTCCTTCGTTGGGAGTCAAGGCCAATTTTTTATTGACTTGTCTAGATAATCTATCCATGAACTAAGGATTACTGCTCAAGTTACAAAGTTTATCTAAAGAAGCTCTAGAAGGATAAGGATTAATGGAGAGTTTCGTGTACAAAGGGAAATGACTAGATGATCCTAATTCTTCTTCAAGATTATAGTCTATGTATGGCTTGTGGGAAGTAGTTGGTAAATTTCTTAACAAAGAATAAGATCATTTAGACAAACTAGGTCTACTACTGGTGGAGGCTTCAGGGTGCTCAAAAAGAGTTTCATCAAGTAGAGATCTAAGATTAATGTTGGAGACTGCAACTCTAGACATGGGGCTTACTAGACCATAACCTATGAGATGGCATAGGAAGTTCTTGAAATATGGGTTGTGATTGATTAATAAATTTTCCAATGATGGGGAAACCAATATCAAATCCTTCATGGTTAATTTGTCAGCCAAAATCAAAGATATTGGAGTTTCCTTCTCGGTAACTTACCTCAGTTGGAAAATTTGAGAGTGGAAACACAATTTTCAACAATCTATATATACAACATCCTCCAATTGTAGCATAAATAGAATCAGGATGAAGCTCAACACCTTTGACTTGTAAGAGTAGAAAAAAAGTAGAATGTAGATATTTATCTTCTATACTAATGGTAAAATTTGGGTGAATAGAGATACAACTATCACCACCTTTTTGTTGATCTAAGGCTTTGATAGGGATCCCTCTGAATTGGGCTACAACAACTTGGTCCCATATATGACATCTAGTGTCTATGAGACTACTAAAATATTATGTGCTTATATCATAGTTAAAATGGGGATGAACTATGATGTCATCATAAGAAAAGTGGACATGGAAATATCCTGTTTCTCGCCATCTCTTAATATCCTCAGGAAGTAAGAATGGAAGATAGACTAGACAGATCCCAGTTCCAGACACCTTAAGATTCAATTTAGATTGTTTAATAGTATTCATGGATTCAACTATTAATCCTTTTTCAGGATAAAGATATGATATCTTGGCATCTAGAAGCTTAAAATTTCCTTTTTCATCTACATATTCCTCTTTATCCTTAAACTAATTATGTATGACAGAATAGAGAGATTTACTGGCATTCATAGATCTTTGACTAGCCATAAGGAAGAGATTAAAACTTACTTGGAATTATAGATCCTTTTGTTGCTATATTTTTTGACTATCTTTTGGCCTCACCACAGGATTTACGGTCTTACTATAGGTCCATGGCTACTCACGATCACAACTTCGTTCAGTCTAGACTCTCTAGTAATTGACTATGAAGATCTAATGAAGCAACAACTTATCTAATGCCTAAATCAGACCCAGAACTATAACAATGAATACACAAACGATTTTGATAAATCGTCCAAACCCAAATGAACAATATACTTCATTATAAGAATCTTGGACTCATTGTTCAATATCAAGCATTATAAATAAAACATCACAAATATATGTATGTATGTATGTATGTATATATATCCTATCAACAATAACCTTTATATAATTGCAAGTTTGAGACATATTTTCCCAAAGAATATCCTACTTGTTGAACACCTTGCAAGAGCAATGGGATGGAGTAAACATCCTCTCTTAAATGCTAGGGGTCGAAAGGCCCATAGTCTCTAAACACCATCTAAACTTCTCTATGCTCATAGGCTTAGTTAAAGAATCATCAACATTCATCAAAGTATCTATCTTAATGAACTTCACCCTACCATCTTCGACCATATCTCTAGCAACATGATACTGTACATCAATGTGATTGGTCTTGGCATGAAATGTTGGGTTTTTTTCTAGATATATTACACTCTGATTGTCACAATAAATTATCAATGCACCTTGTTTTATTAGAATGTTTGAACATGGTCTCTTAAGCCAAATGGCTTCTTTACAAGAATGAGTAGTTGCCATATACTTTGCTTTAGTAGTGGAAAAAGCAACCACAACCTATCACTTACTCATCTAATTAATTGCACCACAAAATAAAGTAGACACATAAGCACTGGTGGATCTTCTTCTATCAACATCACTTGCCCAATATGAATCCACGTAACCATGAATATCAAGGGAATTTTTGTCTCCAAACATATTATATTATGATAACATAAGGAATAATATAAGGTACCCTACAAATATTTGAATACTCTTTTAACTACATCCCAATGAACTCTACTAGGATTAGACATATATCTAGAAAGAACTCCCACTGGTTGGGCAATGTCTAGTGTAGTACAAACCATAACATAAATAAAAATTCTAACTGCACTTTGGTAATACACTGTACTCATATCTTCCATCTTTGATCGGGATGTTGGACAATATAAAATAGATAACTTTGTTCCAACTGAAATAGGTGAACCATATATTTTAAGAGGTATTAAATGCTATGACTCTCTTTTGCCTAATTAGGGTGTTTCACCTAATGACAATAGATAGATCCCACACCAAAATCTAGGTGGTTCACTCAAACTAAGATATGTATGATTAAATTATGACTAAATGCAATTATCTGAATGCTACTAATTGAAAAAATGGATTGATTATTGAGTAAAACTATTGAAATGCATGGTGTTTGAACACATATTCTGTAATGCAAAAACACCTAGAAATGAATGCAAATTAAAAAATTTAAATGTATGAAACTAAAAGTGTGCACCTGAGATATTGAAGGAGGCTAGAAATGGCATTTAAAATGCTATTGATGCTAGAAATTTATCCTATTGGGACTCATTCATCACTCTAGGTGAATTAGTCCTAGTTTTGTGAAACTAAATTGGAACCTATTTCAGACAAAAAGGTATCCAAAAATGTAGAAAACTCTATTCAGACTGGGAAATGAGACTCATTCACCACTGATGGTGAATAAGTCCACTTTGGAATTTCTAAAGATCCAAAAGAGGAAACAAGAGCTCTCAATCTACACTTTGGATTTCTACAGGTGTCTACTTCTGAAACTCCAATTTTTGAAATGAAAGTGACTTTTTGTTGATATTTTTCCTTGAAAAATAAAGAAAATACCTAAACAACTTTGTAACTTCATTCATAATGATTTCCAAGCTTCCAAGAGGCCTAAATCAACAAACACACAAGACAAGAAAGAGAAATATTGAATGTTAGGGCATGGGGGTTTGCTTTGGTCAAACCCCTTTTAGGTAATTAAACCAAGCTGATTAAAGAATGTAATAAAACATGAAATAATGAATTTATTACCTTGCCATGATAATGTATCTTGAATTTTTGCAACAAAACATGAAAAATCTACCCTTGAATGTCTCAAGAAGCTCAATCTTAATGACTTGTAATATGAAACCCTAAAGTGTTTGAATTGAAAGAGAAGATGGATGATGAATGAACTATGAAATGATTTTATGGATGTGAATTAGGGTTTAAAGGCTTGATTTTATAGACAATTCACATTATTTTCCTGTAAATTGGATCCCTAAGGGTGTCATGAAAGAATATTAAACTTAATTTCCAATTTTTCTCGCTCAAAACACAAATTTAACCCAAATGGGACTCATTTGCCACCTTGGGATATTTAGTCCCACCTGGCAGGGAGTCATTTGCCACAAGTGGTGAATTAGTCCCAGTGGGGCCTATTTGATAGCTAGATTCTTAGGAGATAAGAAAATAATGTTTATATGATGTCTATGTTAGTTATTTCATCAAATATTGCCTCAAGATGCACAACATGGGGTAATAGGGACCTATTAATGATGTCAAATTAATTATTAAAATATAAAAAAAATTAATACTAAAGTGGAATTAATTATAATTATATGACAAGGATTATATTTATATTATCATACTTTTATACTATACAAGTAATTATATACAAATATATATTTCTTATAATAAAATTCTATTATTTTATGTTAGCTTCATTTTATCAAGGATTATCGAACAATTTTATATATATTATAGATTTATTTCTTTCATATCTATCTATCCCCCCCCTCTCTCTCTCCCTCTCTCATTCTTCCCCCCTATATTTGTCCCTCTTTATATCCCTATCTCTCAATCTCTATGTCCCTCTATTATCACAAACATAACATGATGTTGTTGGTAGTGGAGCCTGATTATATTCCTAATTTAGAGGTTTTATTACAATTGTTTTTGGATCCTTGCAAGTGGATGCATAGTTTATTTGAAGCTATAAATTCTCCATTGAGATCTTTGTTTCATAAACAACATTATTTGTTGAATGACCTATCAAATAAACAAAATTAATAATTAATAAATGTATGAAAAAAATAGACCAAAACTTATCCTAATTGACCTTCCACACTTCTTTGTAATGTCAAAGAAGATATTTCAAAATCCAAGTACACTTTTTTCCTAGCCATGCTTTCAAAGAGTCAATGGCAAACAAAATCCTTACCAGATAAGGCATCTGTGTGGTCGAACAATCAAATTTTCTTCAGAAAAGCAATGGCAAGTTACCTACAGTTCTAAGACATTTTTCTTTACCCCATATAGCCAAAAGTGACAAACATAGCTGAAGATTTGGCTAATCTCACTACTTGGAATTCATTCAAATTGGCCCATTGTAGGATGCATGAATCATTTTCTTTCATCTTTTCTAAAGAAAGGATGTCTCAAAGCCTCATGAGCTATTAGCCTCATTCAGATTGGATCATTATAGGTTGCATGAACCATTTTCTTTCCTTGTGTAATATCTTCTAACGAATGGATGTCTCGAAGCTTCCCGAGTTGTCAGCCTCTTTAAAGGTTCAAACTTGAGAAGGTTTTTCATCAAGTCTATGAGGAGACTATCTGAGTGATCCACATGTTGCCACTATAGACATAAAAATGATTTAGCAATCATGCTTTAGTGCACTCATAAAATGAAATCAACATGATATAAAATATTTCTCCTTTCATTAGCACACTAATAACGTTATGTAAATATTCCCTTAAAATTGTACATATTCAAAATCAAAATCATCATTAATATCTAAAAAAGTAATATACATATTCAATTTGTCTTATTATATTTATTTTAAATTGCAATATACAATTTCTATAAAAAGGAAAAAAATCATTATGAAATATCTCACTAATATTGTCTGACGTGTAAAGGACCCCACTTAATATTAGTTATACAAAATATTTTTTTGTGATGAATACATTACCAAAAAAACTCTAATGATGACATTGTCGAGTATAAGACATTAAAAATCTCTAATTACCACATTATCAAGCATAATACATTAGTTACAATTTGAATGATTGATAAAAAACAATAACAATAATCCTACGCTGGTAGCCCATCGATCTTTGTGTAGACTGCTCTCGCAAGACACATGCTTCAAATAGGTGATGCATGCATAGTAATTCAACAAGTATTTCAAGGGAGATAATAGAGCACCCGATCAGGTCTCGCCACAGTCCTATCTTTCAAGATGGTTGTGACATTTTCAGAGAAGTTGATAGACCTATTTGTGACCTTCTTCATCTTTCATCTATTGAAAGGATCAAGACTGCAATGTAGAGATAGGAGATGATGGAGCAAAGTCTAAAGGAAATCGCTTAGGGATCTTTGGGCAAGAAAGAGCCTTTTCCAATAGAGATTATTATTCAAATTGTTTTAAAAAAACTATTCAATATTTTATAGAAAATTTGTAAAATAGAAATATTAATAATAAAAATATAAATATAATAATAATTAATATTTTTATACCTATTTGAAGAAGCTTGACCTAAAATATGTGATCGATGGCTAGTATCTTCTGCTGCAACATGGAAGTTGATTGAAATTGTTTCATCTATTGATTATCAAGCTAAAAAAATTGTAGTTTCCAGTTTTCTATTTCATCTTTAGCAGTTCTTAATGAAAAAACACGAAAAACATAGACCTAAGAATGCATGAGTAGACTTCCATTATGATCAAGGCAGCTTTGGTTCATCATGAAGTAGTAAAATTGTTTCTGCAAATGCAACAAATATGTGTTCAACCTAATTAGTTAGTTCATAAGTTAAATGACATCTATTTAAGGCATCTTCGCAAACAATAATGGAGAATGATAGCAAAAGTTTTCAAACATGATTGGAGGATATGCACTAAATGGATTTGTTGTGTATAAATTTCTAAGAAAATTTAGAGATAAATGAATACCTTCTTTTGTGGAAGACCGAAGCAAATTGAAAACCCTATACTCCTCGCACTAAGGATTTTTGCTCATAGTTTGTTAGATTTTCAATTTATAGAGTAATGTATTATAGGAATTGTATATTACAATTTTAAATAAATATAATAAGACACATTGAATATTTATAATGGTTTTTTAGATATTAATGATAATTTTGATTTTTATGTAGTGTATCCATAGCAAACTTAATGGAAATCATTTTGACATTATTATGCCATACAATTATTCGCCGTAACCCATTGCACACCTAAAGTGCAATAGCTAGTTATTATTATTATGCCGAAGGCCTTCCCTTGAGGTTTTGGAACTCATTTTTACCGTGAACGGTGTAGATTGCGGGAGACTAGGTGAAACTAGTCTGAGTCGCTCACCAGTTTTTGCTACGACCCCGTTCCACATCCCAATCCCGTTCATCTGAAAAGGACATTCGTATCGCAATAACCCCATCCCGTTTACTCCCGCCGCCCTCATTTTTAGATGTAAATGTCCCTGCTTTTAAATCATTCTTTACTCAGAAATTTATCTCCATTTACTCCGGTGTTATCTCCCTGCGTTTTGAATGTGTAACGCTTTCTGTTTCAGGCCAGAAAACAAATGTACAACGCTTATCTATGAAAATCTTACAGGTCAGAGCCCTTATTCCCTTGTTTTCTTTGACAATACTATATAAACAGACGAATTATTTTTTGCATGCATGTCGCGACCATGATATCTGACAATCGATGGATGTACATACTGTTCCAAAGCTCCCATTTTGGCATGGGCAGGGAGGATGCTAGCAAAGGTTGCGGAATTTGGCTTTAAGCCTGACAATTGCATTTGCTTGGAACTTTGTAAAGCCTTTTCAACAAATACGTTTTGTGCATATCCTGCAATCATTGTAGTCCACGAGATCAGATCTGTTTGAGGCATCTTGTCAAACATTTCACTGCCTTGTCTATGCTTCCACATTTTGCATACATGTCTAGTAGGGCAGATGCAACCACAGAATTTGGCAGGTTCCTGCAATGTCGTCTGTGAAAACACTGGGTTATGGCAAGAGGATTATCCAGCTTTTCCAGCACAACATCCACGAACCCCTTTTCAGCTGTGGTGAAGATCAGAATCTCATAACTAAGATGTGGCAATTTACCAGTGCCTGATTTGAATTTCACTATCGATATGCTGCCTTTGGAGGTTTTTCTTAATCTTAATGATATTGCTGAGCATATGGTGGAAGCAGGGTATGTGGCAGAGTGCTGCCAAGTTTATGACAAAGGTTTTTCTTGAGGAAAGTACTGTTAGAGTGGGTTTTGAAAAGCTGTACATCTATTTTATTTAAGATTTTGATTGGGATAATTTGCCCTGGCCCTGTTAATTTAAAGTCACAGAGAGACGGACACTTGATGAAGACAATTGCGAGTAGCCAAGTTATTGAACATTTTGCATGTCCTCCTTAGAGAGTATAATACCGTGTTGGTATTGGAGAGCCACTTTTTCTAATTAAGTCCGGGGTCTTATGGAGGGGGACTTCTTCAAAAATTCAGTGGGTGTTGCTGAGAATTTTTAAGATTATTTTAAAGTGGTTGGTCTCATAAATTTTGTAGCATAGTTTAAGCTCTTATATTTATGGAAGCTGGTGGTCTCATGAATTTAATTATTTTGTATATTCAATTCAACAGCTTAAATAAATATTAAACAATAAAAAAATTAATTGGTGAAAATTTTAAATTTCATATGATTGATAAGTGGCAGAAAAAATCCTAAGCTAGGGGGGCAGTTTCTAGCCCCACCCCTTTTGCACCCGCTTAAGTTTTTGAGCTAAAAAGTGGGTGTTGCTGTTGTTGAGAAAAAAATCTAATTAATCGTGTAGCATTTTTTTTTGCTTCATGGGATCCCTTGTTCTTTTAAAATAGTTCTCAAAGCCTCCATGAGACCTCACCCTAATTAAGATTGGAAGTTATGACTTTCTATTTTGTTGTTGGAGTAACCACTGAACGATTGACCCTTTTGTGACTAATTCATCTTTCATCCAAATTTGACTTATTTCCAACAAAACCAACCTCATAGCTGAGAATGAGAAGACACAATGTAGAAGGATGGGGGAAAGAGGTTGTGAGAGGACACAAATGGAGGATCGTGGCCAGAGGAAACTACCCAAAACCAATATGTCTACACTATTGAGAATTATTGTTGCTGATTCAACTTTGGCCTCAATAAGGGAAATGGGAAACTGTATGTACTTTGCATTTATCAACAATTAGGATGTGTTTTTCATCTCTTAACATTTGAGATCACACATATACAGACACTCTGTGATCTATTTAAGATGAGCATACACAATTTCTATAATTAAAAGTGATACCTGCATGTTACAATTGTCTACGCTCATCTGAAAAGCCAGAAGCTTATTACCCTCTTTCTGTAGTTGCAAAGCAATCCTAACAGTAGAATAGCCACAATATTTCCTGATCTCAAGAACCACTCTTGGATTATATTTCTAAAGGGCCTTACCTAAAACGGGTCCCTTGTCGTCCCTAATGTTCATTAACCAACTAGAGGTCTTTGCATAGGTCTTTATTACGACATCTGACAAATTCAGCGCTAAAATTCACTAACGAAAAATTCACCACGAACAATTTGCTGCGGGGAAAATCACCGTCATGACAATTCACTGTGCGAAAAATTAATTGCGTGGATTTTTGGCAGTTAATTTTCCATGGCGGTGAATTGCTGGTGGCGGTGAATTTTCCCACAGTGAATTGTTGATGGTGAATTTTCCATTAGTGAATTGCTGGTAGTAAATTTTCCTAGAGCCATATATTACATTTAAGATGAAGAAGGGATTTTTCCTTTTTAGCTGTTTTGACGACATGGTCGAGCAAAGCTCTCTCTCGGTCGTCCCCTACTTGACTGGTCACAATAATCTCCTTCATGTTCATCACTCCTTTTAGAAAGGAAAATACTGTGGCCGACATAGCTATGAGAGCCATGTTGAATTATGATGAGAATGTTAGTGTTGGGAGCTTTGCATAAGATTTGTATTTAGTGTAATAAACTATACTATAGATCATTGGGGTCAATTCACTTATATTGATTATCATTTTAGGTAGGATTTGTCTCTAATGTACATAAGGGTCCATTGCTCACTGTTCAAGAGAAGCTCAATACTCATTTCACTAGACTAAACTAGAGTATTCCTTTTGGTAGAAAAGAAAAAGATAAACCATATTGTCAATTCTAGAAACTCTGGTTAGTTACCCTCTTAGAGAATATTAGGAAAACTTTGCTGGTGTGAAAATTCTGTCACCCATGACTAAAGACCTAGCATAAATAATTCATCAAAATTGTTGTCTTTTATGTGCATTTTCTATGCAACATGCACTATTTGAAGAAGAAATGATGTAAAGAATAGAAACCATAGACGCGAGGTCTGAAAGTTCTAAAGAATTGGCTTGAGCATCACACGTTATTGGTGAGGCATGAAATTCTTGTGAGTGGCGATTGGAATTATTTGTTGAAGACTCTCTTGTGACTCAATCTATGTTTAAATTTGATGGCTGTATGGACGTATTTAAGTATTTTAGATTTAAGTTTCAATAAAATTTTAAAAAGATTGCATCACATGAAATAGGAGGGAAAGGGAGACTCTATATTGATTAGTTAGGATTGTATAGGGTTATATTTATATATAAATTTAGTTTATAATTTAAGGTTTTTTTAATAAATAGTGTATATATTATTATTTCTAATATAGTGTTACATATATTTAAAAAGGATGAGTGGAAATAATCACATTCTTAAAGTTCAAACATGGTTATAGTAAAAAACGTAAAACATCATAACAAAAGAAACAAGTTGTTAAGAAGTGAGTGTAAGAGTAGAGGGGTGAGGAGGTGGATCCTAGTCATCCGATGTGTTGCATACATCAATATTGTCTAAAGTGTCCATGCGAGAGTCCCATCCATCAGTATTATCTTTAACATTGTCATATTGGTTATCTTCATTAGCAAAATGAGTAAAAGAAATAGCAAGACCTAGATGGGAAACCTTGTCAAAATCTAGGTAGCCTATTGTACAAAAGGAGATTGATACCCTCAAGATGAAGAGGCATCAAGGAGCAAATGGTTGCCAAATACCTCAAAGATCAAAGCTCGGTGATAGGATAAAATAATAAATTTTGTTTTTTTATATTTTATGAAAAAATAAAATGAGAGTTTCAAAAACTAAAAGAGTAGGTCATAAAGGTCTTTTGGACAAATTGACAAGCCCTCAACCAAGGACAATCACACAACATGCGAATGTCCCTGCAATGGGATAACATCTTGTATGGACTAAAAGCTGAGACTATCACTAAAGATTACAAAGGACCTACTAACACTTCGATAACAAAACTTGTAGATTAAGGAAATGAATAGATAATAAAGTAATTTAAAATAGACAAAATGGAAAATAAGTGATAAAACAAGAAAATACTCACAAAAACTCTGAGAATGAAGCAACCAACAAAGATACACTTTTAATATCTATACACATAAGGAAGTAAGAAAATACTCCAAGAAGTTTGAGAATGAAGCATCCAACAAAGATACGCTTTTAACATCTGCACACATAAGAATGAGAAAATAGGTTGGAGTTGTTTAAGGGATTTCCTTAGTCAAATCCTCGCATTGGTGTTCCACCTCCATGGACAACCAAATATGATTGAGATAAAATAGACAAGATAAAGAAAAAATAGAAGTGCTAGAATAATATGCTAACAAAATCAAGAGACAATGTAATAAAAAGACTATGGTTACCTCCCTTTAGCAAGTGAGAATTTACCAAATGGAAGAAGCTACAATCTCTAAGCTTGAGGGTGATATGCCAATAGCACCGAAACTTCAACATAGAGAGCAATAATGCAATGGAGGTGGTAAACAAGAGTGAAGAAAGTGCAAGAGAGATTGCAAGAGCTTGAGAATGTGAGAAAGATTAATTTAAAATGGAAGAGATAGAAAAATTGCTTAAAAATGAAGAGTTTTGAGAGGTATATGCACGCAAAGGGTCGTTCCAGCACTTCTACAAACTAGCAAAGCTATTACACTCACAAATAGGTAGGAATTGTAATGTCCAAACAACTATTATAGTTTAGAATCCTTTTAATAATGTGTGTTCATCTGCAACATAAACTCACCTTAATGGTAAAAAATGAATAGGTTAAGAAAATTAAATTAAGGATATTATATTATTGTCTTTAATTTTTCTAAAAGGGAGGCTTATGAAATGCAAAATTACATAGGATGAAATTTCTGACATTACATTTTTCCCTCAATTTTGGAAGCATATGTATTCTAGTAGATGTGAGCTAAAGTAGAGAGAGGTCGAAGAGAATATACACATGATGACGAGGATGAGGGTCCTTGATCCATAATATGCAATTGCTAAGATGAGCCAGGACATGAAGACGAAACATGTCTTCTATCCTACAAAGCTAACTGTAAATTCACCACAAACATGTTAGCTGTAGACAAACACGCTAGATGAAAAAGTGAAAAATTATAGACATGAATTTGATCAAATATAAAGAAAAGTGAGAAATATGGCTAGAATGTTGTGTTATACTAGAGACCATATGGAAAGTTTATAGGTCTATGACTATTACAAACTATTGTAGAATAGTCACAAAAAAGACAAGTCTTGTCAGGTTGCCCGAAGCTAGATGATGATATCAAGGTAAAAGAATTTAAGTAGATAGTCAAGTTGCCCCTAAGCTAGATGAGATCATAATACATCAAGATATTTACGACATATTTTTGAAAAATAATAATAACTAAATATGATAGCCCCCCCTTTGAATGACATGTGCTCCACAAAGGAGGACAAGTCATTCTAAGGAGAAGACAAACAAATAGAGAGATGTTGTTTCATGACATATATAGCAATATGTATCCATCAAATGTTATTGCACTAGGGATAACACATAGAATCCACAACGTCAAAAAAAATAGAGATAAAGAGATTAAAAGCATAAGGAGATCCAAGTATTCAGGGTCATAACTGATCATAAATATATATAGTGTAAATTATATGAATTTTCATCACACCCCAAATAGATTGGAAGGATAAAAAGAGCACATGAAGACAAATAAAAATATGAGTCAACATGGAAGAGGGCTAAATGACCCAATGGTTTGAAGAAGGATGAAACATATATAGAAGAAGTCACAATAGATTTTCTCTCTTGTATCCAAGTACCTACAAGGTTATCGAGGGTCCTCTAGGAGAGAGCACAAACATAAAAAAATGATAATGAGGTAACACAAGCAAACACATAAACCTAATATAAAGATAAGAAGAGGTATTGCTCTAGTCAAGCACCTCTAACAAAGAACTATGCTCCCAATCTAGATCATTGTAAGGGGAGGGAAGATGAACTTGCAGAGGGAGGACATAGAGAGTAGTGTCGTGCAATCACCTATAGCAAGAGCCAAGGAGGAGGCCGCCTCAATGTCCCCAGTGATGAGCTCCTACGAGGTTAGCATCACTAATATAGAAAAGATGGATTCAACAGAGTTAGAATATCCTCCAACGATTCAAACATGCTTTTCTTTGGAGTGGAGTGTAGTGATTGAACAAGAGGAGGTTGAGAAATCAAGGGGCCATTGTTGACCTCTAAAAGAGGGGAAGTGACAAACTCTAGGGAAGAAGGAGATTCTACCATCATAATAGTGGAATAGACAAGTCTAGGGTGAGAGGAAGAAGATGAAGAAGGTTTTTTATGATGATATATTAAGATGAGGATTAGAAGTAATGTTATTGGTGGAGAGATATTGCTGATGGTCTCCAGTATGTTGTATGCTCTCTCCTATTGTTCCTAAGGAAGTATATGTTTCTGCAAGGAAGTTCTGGTCTCTGTAAGTTGGTGAAAGTTTCTATTTCAAGAAGATGCTTTGAAGGATTTTTAGGAGAATGCTCTGTATTCCTCTGCTAATGAAAATATGGTCTTATGGTTTCGGATTCAATATTTGTGTTATGTGGATGTTGCACTTTATCTTTTCAAGTCACTAGTCTAATTTCTAGAGGGGGTTTTGCTATTTCCAGTCTTTTGGTAGTTTTGTTGGTTGTCTAGACTAGTCCAAAAAAATCTTTGCATTTCTCCACATTAATGCTTTTGCTCTTGTGGTTTGGTGGACATGCTCTAAGTACTTTTATAGTGCCTCAATTCAATTTTCATGTGATGGTGTGTACTACAAGTTGATTTGTTAATGTTTTATCTCATGGTTGCGTATTTTGTGTTTTTGGGATGAAGTATTCTACTTTTTTTGGGTTGTGATGGTTTTTTGTGTATGACGATGTGAAAGAAGTTTCTATAAGTGTTTTTGGATGGTCATGGAACATCTCTTTGTGGTCCACACATCATTCGTTGATCTATTTAGTGCCACATATTGTGTTGAGTTGGTTTTTTAGGAAATTTGTGGATATCTAGCTAACAAGGCTTGTTATCTTTCTCGTAATGTGTGCTTGGGGGTCTTCTCCAACATATAAAGTTTTTTTAAGATGTATTTGAGTCCTAACCTATTTTTTTGAGAACCACATTGAGTAAATTTAATTGCAAGTGTGTTTTTAGGCTAATTGGTATGATGCTACATGTTTCCTTGCTACTGACTTGGGTTGATGTTTGCCAGTGTGTGAGTTGTTTGGGATCACATTGGAAGATGTAATAAGATTTTTTTTGGTCCTCTCTATCTTTTGGATAGGACAACATTATGTTTTTATGGGCAACTTATTGAAATCATTGTTTGTATTCTTTCTAGCTGACTTAATTGTTCTTTTGAGTTCTTTTGGAGGATTTAAATGCATGAAAATTTTAGTTATAAGATGAGTGAGAGTGTGTATATGTGTGAAGATGAAATGAAGTAGTGAGTTGTGAAAAGGAAAGGGAAATGAGCTTTAACACCTCAATTAGTAGAGTGTATTCTTGATAAATGTTCTAATTGCTAAATCTTCATATATCCTTCTCTAAGATAGTGAATCTTATCAGGTCCTTGTAATTTTTATCTCTCACTATGGTTGTATGCCTTAGTACTACAAGTCTCTTGCATCTTTCCCTAAGGTTGGGCACCTTAGCTTGCAATTCCATAGGTAGTGAGCCTTAAATTTATGGTTCAATTAATAGCCACCAATTTGAAAACATACGCTAGTATAAATGTAATAGAACCAAAAAGGGTTTTTTTACACAAAACACAAAGAAGTGATTTTGCACAATGAACAATTGTTGATTATATTTTTATTTTTTCACAACAAACCAAAATATTACATATTGGACAACAAAAGTACGTAGTAGTTAAAGATTTTTCATATATAATTGCCGAATATATTATGATGTATGGTTCATACATTATGGATTCATTCATATAAATGGATTATATATCCATACGACTATACACATTTCATACAAACTCTAAAATATTAGTATACAAAAAAATGAATTATTTTTCCCACTATAATTAAATTAACATGAATCTTTGTCTCTCAACCCCTCTAAACTCAAACATGATATTTAAAAGTGACTAGAAATGTATAAGATTCGGTTAGAAAAACATACAAAAAATGAAGGTTAAAGAGGGACAAAGTTGCACTGAGTGTGCCCAATATGGGTACAACAAAAAAAATATAAATTATCGATTAAAGCCTTGAATATTAAAACTATTTAATATCTGACTAAACATATTAGTTAGAACAAGAAAGCGTAGAAAATGAATGAAGAGATAAATCTCACCTATACATTTCTAGTCACACCATGAAAGTAGTCGGAGTAAAAAGATTATTGTTGAAAGGGACATAGTTTCTCATAGCAACAACATGAAAATGCATTTATGAAGTTGGTTCATTTTTAAAAATGACTTAGAGATGGGTAGATGTATAGGTCTTAGATTGGATTAATAAACAATCAAGATTGATGGAGAGATCAATGATTAAAATAAATTTATTTAAGTAGTTGCGAACTCAAAGGTGGAGATAAAAATAGATTTTTAAAAAAAAAAATTATGGACTTTTAGGTGTAAAAGGTAGGATTTAATAAATTAATTTTATTAAATAATGTGAGATAAGAATGAAAATAAATAAAATCATGTAACATTTATTTATTAGGACTTTATGGAAATAGATTAGGATTTAGGAAAATGGATTATGATAATTAAATAATTTATTTTAATTAATTAATTTAATTAATGAATAAAGGTATATGTGATAGGCAATTTTAGTATGTGTATTTGTAGATATCTACAAATCTATCTAACAAGGATCCTACTTGTAGAATTACTTTGATTATATAGTAGTTTGACCACTATGTTGTTATCTTGTTGGCTTGCACACACTTTTCTAGGTGCGATGACACTCTAAACACCTTTTGCGAAATAGTGTGTTTAAGGTCTTTATAAATATTAATATAGACATGCAATATTTATCAAAATAGACATGTAGATACAATTTATTGAAAATTTATATTTTACATTTTCAAAGACATAATTCATGGAGGTGGTTGTCAATTGCAAGCATACTTTCTTTTATTTTATACACCTTAAAGGATGTAGTTACACACATGTATGCACACACATATTAGTGACTTCCTAAATTCTAACTACATGTATTTATTTTCAACTAATGATTACCATAACACAATTTAATTGAATTCTTAAGTTTTTGACACCATGTAGACTATTAGCACGTCATAGCAATTGAAATCTCCCCATTATCCTTAATATTTCAGCATATAAAGAAATTACACAACATATATATTGCAAATTTTTGGAAGTGACATGTACACAAAAGAGTAGTTCAACAAACTATGACTTAATTAAGTTTTATATTTCTAATGTTTTTTTCATTTACCTATCATCTCACTCATTCCATACTTCACTTAAGCATCATGCAGTTCAATGGTCAAATAGTGCTTTCTAACTTTACACTTTATTAATATATAAAAATGTGGCAAATATTTTTGCTATTATTATTGGTCAAAAAATGGACTAATGACTATTAAACTCAACAATATTTAAAAATAGCCTTCATTCCACCTTCAAATAATCAATTTACATAAACTCCCTTTTAATTATATTTTAACTACTAAAGAAAACTCCAAGACAATCATAGAGTGGTCAATAGTTTATTTCTTGAGCAATATGTTGTCATCCTTTTCTTTTTATAGATTAATAAAGTATTTTCTTCAATAAAAATTCTCAATTTCGTATTCTAGAAGAAGGCCTTGGATGTACTAAAATGGTATTGAATTCGTCCATCTTGTACCAACCACTAAAGAATAAAACACAGAATCCGTGTTTGATTTTATTATGACAAGCCCTTTTTCATTTTAAAAGAGGTTAATAGTCTGTTTCTTGAGTAATACATTGTCATTCTTTTCCTTTTTTTATTTTACATTAATAAAGTCTTTTTTTTAATAAAATTTGTCAATTTCAGATTTTAAAAGAAATTTTGGGTGTACTAAAATAGTGCTGGTTTCCTCCCACCTGTACCAAACACTAAGAGATAGAAACACAGAATTAGTGTTTGATTTTCTTATTAGAAAACCTTTTCCATTTAAAAAGAGATCAACCGTCTATTTCTTGAACAACATGCTGTGGTCTTTTTATTTTTTAATTAATAAAACTTTATCTTCAATAAAAGCTGTCAATTTCAAACTGTAAAAAAGGTCCCCCATGTACTAAAAGGGCGATGGATTCCTTCCACCATGTGCCAAGCAGTAAACGATAGAAACACATAATTCATGGTTGATATTATTCTTACAGGTCCTTTTCCATGGCAGACCTGAATAAAGTAGGCCGCACTTGATTTTTTTAAAGCTTGACTGAGAGTAGTTAAGTACAAATGCGATAGATTAAGCATGGACTGGAAAAAAAGATTTACTACTACTTGGTGGGTAGTTTAAAAGTAGAAACAGTGACGATGTCTGGCCACCACCAAATGTACTCTAAATGGCTCTTGAATTCAGACGTCTCAAGTTCTTCCGGATGCGTTTTCAGATATTTCCTGAACTCGGCGGCTCCCGCGAAGAACCCCATATTGTCTGCACATATTCCGCTGCCATTGCGCACCATCGCATTTTCCTTCAATAGAAGATAGTCTGGCATATAACAGACTTTCCAGTGGTCTAGGAAAACGAAATCAAAATGAGTGGAATTCGTCTCCTCCAGAAATTTCTTGGCTATGTCAAGCCGCTCGTTGAATTTTCCTTCCACCACAACCACTTTGGATGACAGCCCTGTCAAACACAGACACTTCAAGTATCAGGTTCGATGTAATATATTATCAAGATGAATATATAGAATAATATTATCGATTTCTGAATTTGAATGTGGGTAATTTTATAATATTGGTGTTTTGCATAAACTTCCTGATCTGCCATGAAAATTAGATAATTATTCTTTGTGGACAATTTTATAACATTATCGATTTCGGGTCAAACTTCATGATCCATAATCAAAATTGAATAACTAAAAAATAAAGAGAAATGGATGACAAACCATAAAATTTCATCCAAAACATTGATATTATTAAATTGCACAGTCAAATCCAAATGATATATGTGGAAACTTCATTCTTGTAATATACACAGTTTCAATAGCTAAACACGGTACCTGCGTGGTCGATAATTTGCCTGGCGATGTTGCAATTATCTGCGTTCATCTCAAAAGTCAGAAGCTTGCTGCCCTCCTTGTGCAGCTGCGAAGCAATCCTCACAGCAGAATAGCCGCAGAATGTCCCGAGCTCAAGAACCACCCGTGGATTATATTTCTGAAGCGCCTTATCTAAAATGGGTCCCTTCTCGTCCCCAATGTTCATTAACCAGCCAGAGGTCTTTGCATAGGCGTCTATTACATTTAAGACGGAAAGGGGATTCCCCTTTTCAGCCGTTCTGAGGACATGGTCGAGCAAAGCCTTCTCTCGCCCGTCCCCTACTTGACCCGTCGCAAAGAGCTCCTTAATGTTAATCATTGCTTTCAGGAAGGAAAAGGTCGTGGACAGAGCTACGAGAGCCATGTTGATCTGTAATGAAGATTTAGTGTTGGGAGCCTTGTATAGGATGTATATTTATTGTAATACACCACGCCCTTTCCCTTGAAATTCCCAACAACTGCACTGGGGGAGGCAGGCAAAGGTCTAACCACGTGCAGTAAGAAGTCATTAAGGGGAATGAATGTCAAAGGTCTAACCTCGTGGAGTAAGAAGTCATTAAGGGGAATGAATGTCAAAGGTCTAAGCTCGTGCAGTAAGATGCCATTAACGGGGATGAATGTCGTGTCAGCAGGAGTTGTCATTATTCGTTCAAGAAGGCGTCAGTCAATCTTGGCCTACATTTTAGGTGTTTCTGTCGTAAAATACAAATACATTGTATTCTATAAAAGACAGAAGTGTCAATCAATCTTTGATTTATTGGTAAAGATTTTGAAGAAATCTATGAGAGTCAACATCATGGTGCAAATTCGGTAGAATTGGTACTCTTCAATCTTTAGTTCTCAATCAGAGAGATTTTAACCTAAAGATTTGTGTTCTTATGTGAAATAACAAAATAATTTTTTTGTAGATGATACAAAATTGTATATGAAAAAAAAAATAGAAAATAAGAGTTTAGACAAATTTTATAATATTCTATAGACTGATATCTAATTTCTAATTTATATATTTTTTAAGATAAAGTGGATTGTCAAATTTAATGCATAAAAGTTGGATAATGCATTTTATTGATTAAGGGTCAAAATGTCTCATATATAAATATTTAGGTTAATTTGTTAAGGTTTTGGCTCGTGATTTTTTTTATGTTATAGTATTTCTTTTGAAATGGGAGTTGATTTTCTTGGTTTGTATTTATTGTGGTATCTTTTAGGTTGCCATATCTGCAAGAATTTTCTAACCTCTTAAATAGCTTCAACCTTCCATCACTCTACAATTACTATTGGAGTCTTCCATCACTCTGCAATTACTATTGGAGTTAAAGGTTCAATACTGCTTGACAACGACCGTGCCACCACTCAAGAGGCCTCAAAAGTTTGATCCCAGGGTGTTGCGTAAGATATGCTTGTTGAAGAGCCCCTAATGTGGTTCTCATTCAAAAATTTGAAAATGCATGCCATCAACTATAAAAATTTACCTTAGTAGGATATTTTGTGGGAAAGGTCCTTTTTGAAAGTATTATAAAAATTGAGTCATTCAAGTTTATGTCCAACATACCGGAATCACCTTGATATCATGAAAAGATATACCAATTTTTTATTTTTATTTTCATTTTGTTGAATCTAGTCATGCTCAAGCCATCCTTAAACATGGCTCCTAATTTTTCTCATTTTCTTTACTTGCCTTCTCACTATAGACTAGAGATTTTGTTGTCTCTAATGAGAAAGCTCTACTCGTCCCTGTCTGGTGGAGATTCCTAGTGTACCCCTCCAATGTTGGTTATTTATTACAAGAATAATAACCTCTCTAGGTTCTATTGTGTGTGTCAAATCAAATTATTTTTTCTGAACTTGATCGTAGAAGAGGTTATGTGTAGAAGCGGTTCTCTTCAAGTATTTAAAGGGGATAGTTGAGATCCGAACCAATTAGATGAGATAAGATCAATCTATCTTCTATTTAAACTTGGCCAACACTTGCAACAGATGCCAAAATTCTAAGCATAAGATCTAGGATTGATGTTTGGCACCTGCACATTCCAAATCCAATTCTTAACCCACTTTTGGATTTCTACCTCCTACAAAATAGAGGAAGGGTAGTTTATTATGGTGAGTTGCAAAGCCAAGCACCCTTTTTATACTAGCGTATTAGCCAAACCATCCTCAACATATAGGGTCCAATCCTTGAAGTCTAAAAATATAGTTTAAATACTTCTAAACACACAAAAACTTGTTAACTCTCGTCATATTTATAGATGTCTTGTGAGGGAAAATTCTCTCAAGTGCGATTAGTTGATTTATTTTTGGCTTCTAAAAAATTCACCTATTACCTGACATGCTTCTCCACCCCTAACTATAAAATAGAGGTCTCCCAACCTACCAATGAAGATAAAGAAGGAGAATACGAACCAAAGAAATGACACTATATCCATCTTTCTATTCAAATACAAATCCTTAATTTAGAGGAAGCCTCCCATAAAAATAGTTACTCTACTCTAGATGAATTGGATAATAAGATGATTCTCAAAAATAATTTAACAATTATGTCTCATAAAATGTTTGAGGTTTGATAAGCTTCTCACAAAAGCATTTCATTTGTGACACACAATAATATTTTCTAGGTCTTGATAATATTTATTTACAAGAACTAAACATTTTTATTTTTTTCTTTCTATCCAGCATGCCATGTTATATGGGTTTTTAAGTTCATTTACTACATAACAATCATGAAATAATCATGGTTATGTTTTCAACTTTTTCTCTCTAAGGTGGCATGAAAACCTATATGATCAAGGATGTGAGCCCACCAAGAAGGTATTATGAGCTCCTTTTAACATTAATAATCATAGCTAAGGAGTTATTAATAAATATGTCTTAAATGATACTATTGAGAGATTCACTCTCTAGAGATGAATTGTAAATTTATTCTTACTAGATCACTTGAATTTTCTATAATAATGTTAATAAGATTGAGGTTTATTATGATAAGTTTGGATTGTTTCATATGCATTTGATAATTATTTAAAGAGAAGCATGGTACTTTATGCAAACTAAATTGGGAATTTATGATCCCAATATTTGTTGATGTGATGAGCATATCATGTGGTACATGTGGAGAAAATTTATAGTTAGAAATAATAGGGTCCTTAAGAAACTTGAGAGAGCTACGATTCCTTATTAATCATTATTTTATTTCATCCTTTATCACTCTTTTATTTTGAGACTTTATTAGATGTTTTCCTTTCACACCACTTTCCAATATAATTTTATATTGAGTGGTAGCTTATCATGTAAGGAAGCTAAGGTAGTGGAACAAATTCCTCCACTAATCTTGAGAGGAGAATAATGTAAAACTTTATAGATATCTAATTGTTATAGAAACTTAAACATAAATATCGTGCATACCATGAAACAGTGATTTATGTGGGGGAAACACTTTCAACATAAAAACACCATAGTCATCCAATATATTATTAAATAAATCAGAAACATTACAATATACTTGCCAAGCAAGCTTCTCACATGCTGAGTATCATTACTAGAGATCAAGAGACAACATGACTGCTATCAGACTCTCAAAAAACATCATCATCTACCATAGTCATAGTATAACACCCTCATAAAATAGAGTTACATTCTATGGCAAGAAAAACCAACAAAATATCCACCATTACCATCTAAAACCTAATAATTAATAGTCTAGATTTACAATATATCATTTATTTAATGTATATCAGCCATTTTATGAGTATATATATATATATATATGTAGTTATATGTACACACACACACACACAAACCTTTATATAATTGCAAGGTTGGGAAATATTTTCCCAAAAAATCTCCCAGTTGTTGAACACCTTGCAAGAGCAACGGGATGGAGTAATCATTGTCTCTTAATTGCTAGGGGCTGAAAGGCCCATAGTCTCTAAACACCATCTGAACTTCTATGTGCTTGGTCTTGGCATGAAATGTTGGGCTCTTGGCTAGACATATTGCACTCTGACTATTGCAATAAATTATCACTGCACCTGGTTTTATTACAATATCTGAACATAGTCTCTTAAGCCAAATGGCTTCTTTACAAGCATGAGTAGTTTCCATATACTTTGTTTTAGTAGTGGAAAAAGCAACCACAACCTATCAGTTACTCATCTAACTATTGCACCACTAAATAAAGTAAACACATAAGCAATGGTGGATCTTCTTCTATCAACATCACTTGCCCAATCTGAATCCACATAACCATGAATATCAAGGGAATATTTATCTCCAGACATATTATTATGATAACATAAGGAATAATATAAGGTACCCCACAAACATCTAAATAATCTTTTAACTACATCCCAATGAACTCTACCAAGATTAGACATATGGGTATGTGCAGGATCATGGTATGCCAAACAAGCCCTTAAGTGGCAATGAAAATTCATAACAATTAGAGTTAGGCAATTTGATGTAAAAAATTGAATAAGTTATCTATATTATTTCAAAAACATGTAAGAATAGATTCTGTGGGAAATTGAATGTAGTTTCTAAACTACTAGGTTTATTTTTTTTTAAAACAAAATCTATTTGGTGAAAATTTAAAATTTCAATGCAGTATTACTTA
>VDFB02197272.1:0-24232 GCA_007258455.2 Sequoia sempervirens
TTGCTTTCCTTCGGGCTCATTCATATCATCCTCCGCTGAATGATTATCAAGTGAATTCCTCTATGTTGATGGATCCATTGATGAATGTTCCCAAGTGCAAGGTGATACACAAGTTGTAGAAGGCTAGGGGGAGAATTTTGTTGAGCTTGCGTGCATGGAGGAATGACTCAAGTGTTTTGATAGGGCTATGGTAGGCTCAAAGTGATAAGTTTTAATGATGGCTTACACTTATACCTATCAATGTATACTACCTGTACAGTGTCATGTTTTATTAGAAAGGAAGTTAGAGGGTTTTAGGAAGTTTTTTTAATAGACAATGCCAGTCTCCTTGATGGCAATAACAAATTTGTAATTCCTATCTTTAATATAACATAATATATAGTCATCATGACTTTTACCTTGAAAAAATGGTTGTCTTGAATTTTCCTTGCTTTCACCATATCAATAACATGGTTGAGATTTACTGGAGAGAGTGCATGATTTATTTTAATAGATTTATTAAATATATCTATTTTGAAAGAAGGAAAAGTTTGGGATTAAAAAACAAAGTAAACTACATTGATTTTGACATAGATTTTTATAATATGAAAATTAAGTATGGTTGATGTGATATGTTTGTGAGCCCAAATGAGTATTATAAAAAACTATTAAGGTATTAGTAATGGAGGATAAACAAGAACTTTATGTAGATTAGCAAGGTGATAAAGTCAATTATAATTTTGAGGATTGATGGGGTGGTAAATTGATATTAGATAATATGTATGAAAAGGGAAATAAACTAATACTAATGAAAGGATTAATAACCTAATGATTGTGTTAGTAGTCCATAGATACATGGAAGCAAAATGAACCTATATAGTAATTAATATTTTATATTCATTAACTTATTTGATTATGATTTGTAACTTAGATGAGGGGAAAATCTACTTAGCCAATTATAGGATATTGGAAATAGGGAGGACTAACTCACTATAATGGAAAATATCCTATTTTTTTCATAGTATTTAATTGGTTCTTACTCACCACTAAGTATTTTTATCCTTTGGAGGATTCAAGAAGCCCATTACATTGACTTTATTTAACTTAACAACAAATGAGGGCATGTAGTTTGATAAATATAATTTTTTAAGGAAACACCCCAAAATGATGACACATAAATAGTGGTGAGGCTCAAATATCTTTTGCAATAACTTAAAGGTAAATAGTAATAATTAAGATATTGGTTAAAACATCTTTTCATTAAAACCAAAGCTGATACATGAACATGGCCCACCATATTTGATACATCTCCAAACATGGCCACAACTTTTCTATCTAGAAGTGTCCACTAAATACATATGTAGCATCACTTTGGGGATGAATTTACTAAAAATAAAATCATTCAAAAAATATGATGTTCTTGCAAATCCTACTCATGTAAATAAAATTATAGAAAAAATTAAATATACTCTTTTGTATATCTATAAGTGTGGTTTCTAAAATTTAATGTGTGTGTGTGTGTGTGTGATCAACACCAAAAAATATGGTTGATTATCTTATCAAGAAAAATATTTTGTTGTACCTTACACAATTGCCACATTGAAAATGAGGACCCCCTCTTTTCATTTTCACTTTTTTAGTGTGTTCAAGTTTTATTCCTCGTCTTGGTTTTTGGGATTTAGTATTTTGCCTTAGGAAGTTTGCGATTCTTGGTCCTTGTAGTCAAATTAGGTTTTGTTTATTTAAGGTTTTTGTTCATTTGATGGTTTAAAGCTCAAATTTAGAGTCTATTAAAGAGTTGTAGATTTTTCATGTTCATCTAGATGGGTTATCCTTCCTCGCAACATGCTCAACCATTCAAAAAATAGTAATGTTTTCAAACTCCTATAGGTTATATTTTGTTGCAAAGATTCAACTCATATAAGGATATATCCATCATCTACCAATTTTCTTGTAGTGGCCATCTCCCTATTCAAATTCCACAAAAGTGTAATGTTGTGGGTAATAAAGTCTAAGTGGTCGCCACCATATTCTACATGAGGGGTCATTAATGACAAAGTTTGGTGGAAGTATATAACATTTGGTCATTGGGTTTCATATTCATTTTATTAATTGCTAATCCAGTTCAAGTTGTGAGTGAGTTCTTGTGCCTTATGGAATGTTTCTATTATAAAGGTAATCATTTGAGGATTGTCTGGTGTATTTATGCCACCATTTTAAATAGGTATGTTACTGTTTCTTTAAGATTTGGTTACTTTTGAAAAGAAATGAGAATCAAGGTTAGCTTAGGGTTTTTTAATCTATTATTCAAAAAAAGTAACTTAAATTTTAGAATTCAAATTAATGTATGTTGTAAGTATTAAATTTGTAAAATTTGAATGTTGATGTCGACTTAAAAAGTGTTTTAGCTAGAGTGGGTATAAGATTAGGTGTTGGATAATTGAAAAATTTCCTTGAATTGAAATCACAAAATTTTCCCTAACTAGATTCCACCATGATAATCCATACATAAGTATTGAACAATTAAAGTTCGTGATGAATTTTTGAATATTTGAAGGTTTTGGGATGCTTAGTATGTTCATGGAGCCCTAATTTTACATAGAGTGAAGTTAAGTTCTCAATTTTAGAATTCCTTGGGTTCAAATTAAATATTTATAATGTGTTATGTAGAACTATGTATGTGATCAGGATTTATCCATACACATCTTATTTTCCCATACCTCCTTTAGGAATTCAAATTTCTGCAAGCACGCTTGGTCTTCATAAAGTCATAAATAATTCATTGGATTTTTTGTTGCAGAAATTTGGTCATTTGACACATATTCATCCCTCACTAAATTTTTTGCTACATCTGCCACCTTGTCATTTCTATGAAACATGTTGAATCTTCAATGTCCCTCTCTATAGTACCCCTCCATTATGCTTATGTTTTGTTTGCATGTTTCACATTGTTAGACTTTGGTACTTTGGTTTGGATATTTTGGTCGCTATTTTTGAAATGACAGAGTGGATTCACTTTGTGATATGATGATATATTGTATGGTGATTACTAATTTCTGACATGCTTTGATATAGTGTAGATGTTTTCCTTCAGATGATTATTGCTATATATATGTTAATGATGGAATAATTGTTATTTAATTTGTCAGTCGTGTGGCGTGGTGTGGAGAATGAGATTGCATCACTTTCATGCGGAAGTGCTCTATAAATATCCTGATTTTCTCCATACCGGTGTGCTGTACAATGGATTATATATATATATATATATATATGCATGTTATTCAGTGCAAGATTGTAGGTAAATAATACTTGACTCACACAGTTTACTCTGGTCGTGTCGAGACTTCGATGATATGTTGATTGGAGGTAGTATGGTTCATCCCTAGTGAGTCTTTAACGAATCCTGCAATTGTTAATGGAGTTTGGATTCGAGAAGTCATAGATTGTCTTGTTTGTTCTTGTTTGGATTAATTGCTTTGAAACGAAAATCTTGTCATTTTAATGATAGTTATTATTCTTTAATTTATTGTTATTTAAATTAATTTTTAAATGTTAAAGAAATAAGTTTTACATGTTATTTAATTAATTAATTTGTTTGTTTGGTTAAATAATTTGATCATAGAGATTAAATTTATTTAATTAAATAAATTAATTGATTAAATTAAAAAAAAAATTAATGTGTGTGAATAGATTTAATTTTAAATTAATTATTATTTTGGAAATGGCATTTTTAATTGTAAATAACTTTTGTATTTTAAAAAAATTGAAAATTTTTAAATAAATTATATGCATGCAAATCTTGAAAGATTGTCGGGAAGTTGTTGAAGATATTTTCTTCTTCTCGACAAGTGTGCCAGTTAAAATTTATTGCTTTTGGTTGAGGAATTTCTCAGAGGTTATTTGGGATCTGGGAAAATACAGAAGATTCTTCTATTCTTCATGGGAAAAATATTAGAGCTCTGTTAAAATTTTTGTTTTGCATTTTTGGTATTATTGTATATTTGTGGAAGTTCCCTGGGTTGCATTTTGGGAATTGGTGTTCGTGAAAAGCTTTGGAAGCTACAGGCAAAGCTGTTCTTCACCAGATAGAATTTTTGAAGCTAAGGAAAAATAGGTATTTTCCTTGTGAATTATAAATTTGTTTGTTGTTGAAAGGAATATTTGTGAAAAGAAATTATGTTTAATTTAAATCCCTGTACTTCTCGCAAAGAAATTGTTCACTGTATTTTTGTTTTGAAAGATTTGTTGGTTTCAGAAGAATTTCTGTAGCATACTTTCTGTGGAAAATATATAAATTAGTGAAGGGGAAAACATTTAAATGGAAAATGGATTTTGAAACCTTTGGGGTAAATTAAAATTTGAATGGAAATTTCTATGCGTGTTTTCTTTTGAAACCCTGAAGAAATTTTATAATTTCCCCAATTTCCCCAATGAAACCTTGTTGAAAATTTATTTCAAAAGTAAACCCTGTAGAGATTTCTTTATTTCCCAAAAGAAAAACTCTGTGAAATATATATATATAAATATATATATATATGTATATATATATGTGTGTGTGTGTGTATATATATATATATATAATTACATATATATATACATATATTTATACATATATATATTTATAAATTGAATTGAGAAAGGAACTTTACATTTTATATGAAAATTTGTATTGAGTTGCCGTACAGGCGAAATTGAATTTGGGAATTTTAGTATTTAAAAAAAAATAGAAATTGAAATTGTCGTACGGGCGATTGTTAAAATTTTATAAATTTTATTTTTTTGAGTGGTTGGGGCTACCACAGCCGACCCACAAGGGCGCGGACTGTGGGCAGCGCTTTAAGCACTGCGCACAGCCAGCGGCCCCTGTGGGGAAGGCTGTCGTAGCAGCCCAACCCCTCACAGGGTTGCCACGCAGCTGTTGCTGTGATTTATTTTCATGGCAATGTCTTTTTAATTTAGAATCTTATAATCTTTATTTTATATAATATATTATAATATATATTTTATATATAGTATATTTATAATATATTATATATAATATATATTATTATAATATATTATATTTTAATTAAAATATTTATTTTGAATATGAATATTTAAATGATTAATTTATTATTATAAATTTGAAAAGTGTATAAATTAGAATTTGATTTTAATTTATTATTATAAATTTGAAAAGCGTATAAATTAGAATTAGATTTTTAATGAGATATTTTCATAATTAATTTATTATGACAAAATATTTACGCTTAAATTAAACAAATATTCTTGAGTTTATAAAGATCACGTTTTAATGTGTGGTTATGTCATTAAGCAAAGTATAGATTTCATTTTCGTATTGAATGAAAAATAAATTAAATTCTAGATGATTCGTATTGTACATCATATTTTGATTGATTGGATTAGTAAATCCTAGAACGATTTCAATGTCATTTTTTAAAATTGTGTTTCTTGTTGTTGCAGGTGGGAATGTGAGTAGATGTACAAGTCTTCGGAACCAATTGTAAAAATGTGGGGATTGTGATTGTTAAAGTTAAATTCTTAAGTTAACTAAGGTTGTGTACATGGTATTTTATTGTGGTGTTTAGACCTTACTGATTTTATGAACATAGTCATTGATGTTTGTTATGAAAAGTGTAGAATTTCTTGTTGTATTTCTGTACATGAAACTTGGTCAAGAGAACTTAGAATTCCTTTGGTATGTTTAGGGGAGTGGCTCTGTGTGAGGGCCGGCACACAAAGTGGTGTCAGGGTAACTTACAAAGAGTTAGTAAGTCAGTGATAACTAAATAACATAGTAGTTAGATTAAAAATATTTAACAAGATGATTATGCCTCACTTATGGACTCTTGAGCTAGTTAGGTCTTGAGTATATAAGATGAGAGGCTGGAATGGAAAATCGTCTTGTTACTTGTAAAAGATTTTGGAGTTAAATAAACTTTTAAATGGGGCGGGTTTGTAAGGGATTCTCAGGTAAGCTAGAAGTTGAGGCAGACGCAGGAAGAAACACAGAGTGCTTGCAATATTTGAGTGACTACTCCCACTGGAAATAATAGTTAACGCATTTTTCTTGCTTTTATTCGATTGTCTTAAACTCACAGAAATGTCTTAGCCAGTTAGTTATGTGTACTTATTAATGCAGGGTTAATAGGTTATGTCTAGAGTAACTAATATTACTATCTCTAGCAGGGGTGGACCTCTGGTACCACATGGTTGGAGTGGAGCGATGCACCTTACTGGATTGGGTCCCAGAGTTTATGATCATGGCATTGAGAGCTTCATGGATGGAGAGCTCGTACTTGGATACATATGTGTACTTTCTTTATTGCATTACTTGAAATCTTGTATTGTAACATCCCTCAATTATATATGAGGTGAACATTTGTAAATTGTAATTGTAACTATTATTGATCTACCTCATCAGATGAATGAGTATTGTAATATCTTATCAAATGCAATGTAAGAAATCATATTTGTACTTTATACCTTCATGAATGGAATTTCAAATGATATGCAATGTTTACTTTTAAAGTTTATGTTAATTAAATATGTGCAATGCTAAATACTAAAGTTGTCTATGGAAACTCAAGTAGTGTAATGTCGCATAACTTAGTGAATGTATGCAACTAATTAACTTAATATTATTACTTTAAAAATAAAAATATTTCACTTTTATACACTATTGCAACATTCCTTAGGTTATAAGGCGGGGCATTACACTCTCCATTTATTTATCCTTTGTTGTGAAATTTCTAAACTCATCCAACATCCCTACATTTTTCCACAATATCCACATGATTTCTCGATCCTTGTAATTTTTTCTCATTGAAGGAATCCAACTATCTATAGGATCTATCCTCTTCCCTTGTACTTTTTGCGATGTCACCAACCACTCGAAGTACCACAATGAATTAAAGGCGTGAGAGTTTGTATTTATATCCACATACACTAGGAATCCATGCAGATCAACATGACTATCAAATGTGCGCAATAAGTTAAATGGTAAAATTTCTTTGAGGAACTAGTTTTAAAGGTTTAGTAGGTGTTATTTTCCACATGTCCATACACCCATGTATTCTCTGCAAAGAATTATCATCAAAAACTATTTTCAATGATTTAGTAAGTATAGTAAATTTTAGTAAATCTTGAATATTTGATTATGGATATTTAAATTATAAGTTTGAAGTAACATATAAATTTTCTTATACAAGTTGTGACATATGGATGATTATTAATATCTTGCATAAGTTGTTTTCTGTTGTGGTGTTTATTAAGTATTTTTTCATGCATATATAAATGTCAATGGTCGGAGTACGAGTTCAAAGGGGTTTCCCCTCAAACTAGGATTATTTCATGGTGGAATTTTTTTGGAGACACTTATTTAGGACATGTTGACGTGGAGGAATTTAGGGAAAGGATTTTTGGTAGCAACCCCACACCAAAGGAAAAAAAATTAGTTGATCATGGGATATTCCAAACTATTGGCTTCCCTACTTTAGTCCAATATCCAAAGCTAATTATGGAATGCAAAGAGCGTTGGTTTGTTGGCTCTAAAAAGATAATTGTTTCAGATGGAAGAGTGTTGGATGATTTTTATAGTACTACAATAATAGAGGCTTTGGGATTCCCACTCATCTCACGATGATAGAGGTAACCATACATCAAGAAAATAAGTATATGATCAAGGACCCGAGAAATTCCTTAAGATCATAACTAAACATTGGATGAAAATCCCAAGGAATTAGCTACCAAATTACCAAAGAGCTTATGCATAAGTGATTCTTTTATTGAAATAAATGATCTAGTTACTCTATTGAGCAAATTTATGGATTTGGGAGGAGCCTCTACTTTTGATAATTGGATGTTTTATTTTATTGAAGAGATAATTAGAGGAATAAAAAAGATACAATGTGATCAAATTATTAGTGGTAACATATATCTCTAGTTCATGATGGTGAGAGATACTAAAATATTCCATATGACCTCTTATGTTGTATATATGTTAGCAAAGAATTTTAGATATAGAGGTTTGACATGTGTGTGCACCATTGGAAATGCCCCAAGGTAGGTTAAGGTAACTAATACCCTTAGTTACAACTACAAAAATCCTCAACTAATTACAAGAGTGAATGATGCATTCAATATATAGATTGTGAGAACACTACAGGAATATTTTAGTAGAATATTATCAACCTAGGCTATGCAGTTAATTCAAATATTTGGTTATTGGTATTATCTAACTTCCTAAATTTACATATTTGAGAATAGAGTGATTTTTAGGAGAATCCTATAGGCTCCCTCTATATCCTACTATTAAATTGGTGCTACTAGAAGTGATGAGGTAGCTATTCACTTCAAAAAAATTGTTAAAAGACATGCATAGAGTTGGTGTACCTTATCCCCTCATTATATGAATATGATCATTTTCCTACACATCTAATCAATTAGTAGAAATATTAGATTTGGAGATAAAATTCTTTCCTCTGGTATTTCATCAAGATATGAAGCATTTTGACCCATATGATAAGATGAAAAATATGGAAGGTAGTATAGGCATTTTGACACGAAGTAAGGAAGAAATCCTACTCAAGATTCCCATTAGAATATATTAGAAAAATTTAGATTATGATGGTGGTTGACCAGGTCGATGATGATGGAGAACTAGTACAAGAGGGGGGGTACAAAGAAGTATATGATAAAACAATCCAGGTATGTGCAAGATCATCATGGAAAAATAGGCCCTTAAGTGGCAAAAAATTAGAAAAATCAGAGTTAGGCAACTTGGTAAAATTTGAATAAGTTATCTATATTATTTCAAAATATGTAAGAATAGAATCTGTAGCAAATTGAATGTGGTTTCTAAATACTAGGTTTGTTTAAAAAAAATGCATCGGTTGGTGAAAATTTGATTTCAATGCGTTAGCACTTAAATTTTAGGGAAAAATAAGAAGTAGGTGTCTATCTGACCACCCTAACCACAATAAAATGATAATATTTTTTTATGATTTTAGATATTAGTAGAGGACTCATGTCCCAATGTGATGCATATTTTTTTGTAATTGTTTTTCCGGTAAATAATTAATTATGAATTTTTATTACAAATTTTAAAAATATAAAACTTCGTATGTCGACCACCTTAACTTGGTCAAAACTTCATAAAATTTATTATTATTTTTAATCCTATAGTATACAAAGCATAGAATGTGACACATGTTTTGGATTCAAAAATGTGATATTGTTTGAAAGCTATAGATGTTTTCAATCAGCCTATCAATTGGGACTTTAGTTGTAATTCAAATAGAAAATGAATAATAATTATTTATTAAATTCAAAGTAAAGCATAATTTATATTGGTGGAAAGCTGAGAATCTCCTTTAAAACCCTTTTAGTTTCATCAATTTTTGGGTTAAAAATTAAGTGACCACATGGGCCATTATATCCCTTACATATCACCACTTTTGGCCCATCATGATCCACGCATATACCCTCCTACTGCCCATTTGGTTAAAAGAAGAAGTCATAGATCTTGAAGAAATAATGAAGCTAGCACGGTTAGATTCACAAAGAGATGGGTAGAGATCCAAATGTCTAATTTTATGGATAAGGATATTGAATCAAATTTTGATTTAATAGAAGAATTACCTATATCCTTAGAAGAAGAGACCTCCAAAGACAAAAGGGAGAATCCAAAACAAGCTGAGAGAGGTAGCTTCTACTTCTTAAAAGAAAAAGGGTACATATAAAGGAAAGAAGAAGGATAAAGAAGGAGAAAGACAACCCATAGCTTAAAAAATAGTTTATAAGAGGAAGATTGAGCACACAAAAGACATTGAAAAGCAACCCAAGAAAAAAGAGAAAAAAGAATAAGAAAGTAACTCCTCTTAAACAACCTTCCATCTCTTCTCCATCTCTTGATGTCATTCCTCCTTCCACTCCTCTTGCACTATATCTCATTCCAAATTCATACCACTACCTTCTAATTCTACTACTTCCATCACAACTACTTCAACTATCCTTGATATTCCAAGTTCTATTTCCAACACCATATCTATTTCACCTATTCTTATTGATTCGTCTCCCAATGCTTCACCTCCACCCCTGTCTTATTCACCTTAATTTTTATTACCCCAATATACCATGTCCACTATTTCATGCACTATTATTTCTACCTCTCCCTTTCCTTCTACTTCCTTAGATTTACCATAATATTATTTCCAAACTTTCTAACTTTCCATGGGAGATGTCTATTTAATTACATTTTGAGGTAAAGAATGATTAGCCCAGATTACAAGTGGTTATCTCGTTCCTACCTCCAAGTAGCCTATTGAGCTTCCTTCATTAGAGAGTATTGAAAAAGTGTTTAGGGAGTTGGAAGCTCAATAAATGAGCAATGCAAATACATCTCTTCCAATGCTAAAAAAGATTTTGATAGAGTATATTGGTCAAAGTGAGCATGCCATTAATGAAATTTAAAATGAATATGTTGATCAATCCATTTTTTAGCATGTACAACAAGGAGTTGCAATCGAGTTTAGTAGTGATGAAAAAATAATAAAATGAGAAGAAATTAATGGTGCTTAAAATGAGGCTAATATGTAGTAAATGTAGAGAATATTGAAACAAAAATTCCTCATTCCTCACATCTAAAAGAAAAATTTATAGAAGAATCCACAACCCCAGATTGGTTTCAATCACAATTGAAACAAAAGCAACCATCCATTGAGACTCTGGATTTTGATTTGGCTAGCTTATTAAGAAAGATTACTATAGCCTAAAGAAAAAAAGAAGGAAAAAATAAGATCTCACATGACTAGAGATCAAGAAAAGTCAAGAGTTTTACATATTGCTACACCAATCGTGAACAAGGATAATAGAGATATTAGATCAGAAAATTTCAATATCTCTACTCTTAATTTGGGTCCTTTGAATATTTGTATGGGTATATGAGTATAGTTGTGCAAAGAATGAACAAAGATGAAGCTACAAAATCTCAATTAAAGGTACAAGTAGGAGAATTATAGGCCTATATTAAACATTTAATTGGTCCCATACATAAGGGAGAGGGTACATTTGTTCCTATTATAGTTCTATCAAAGAAAGAAGTTGACCAACTAAAAAAAATCTATGGCTCAAGCAATAGAATCATGTCTTGATAATATTTTTATTTGGGAAACAAAGCAATTGATGATGTGGTCCAAGTACAAAATAGTTTTTTAGTTTTGAAGAATGAAGCATATAATACATTGGAATATTGCACAAATAATGAGAAATTCTATGCTATGGTTTTACCTAAACTCGAAGCCATAAAGAGGCTATCTTCTAAGGTGTTAATAAGAGAAGGTACTTTGAGTAGAGATAAGTTGAAAGATCCTCATTTTGGATGCATATAGTGAGAGTTAGGAGATAAATTATTGATAAAGCTATTTACAAAAAATATTGATTGTAGATATTGAAATATATGATGTTTTACACGATTATTCTAATTTTTTGAATATTTTGACTAGGTGTAGCATCACAAATTATCACCTATGACAATTTCACACTAGATTTTTCTCCCTCCTATGTGCATGGACCTAATTGTGTTCCTAATTTCCTATATTATGCATTCCATGACCCATTTAATAATTTATCAAGGGATCAAATGTATAAAATTAATGTAGGCATTCAATATTTTTCCCTTGATACATAACATCTCAAAAAAATAGGGCCTAGACAAGGGAGCCCTGGTTGGTCTTGTCCCCCTATTTTGGCTCCAAGTTTTAATATTTCAGGGTTGGAAAATTATTATTTGAATTTCAAATGCTAAATGTTGGCTATTAGGATTTAATTTTTAGGAAATTAAATTAATTGCATACAAATACCTAGTCATTGCATCATTTAAAAAGTAAGTGAAAAAGAAGCAAGAAAGGAACAATCATATATACTTCAAGATCAAGTCAAGAGCATTCAAGAGAAATATTATTGCAACATTTCATTGTCAAAACATCATGTCAAGTTTTGTGTGAGTTTGTTCATGTTTATGCATACATTTTATTTATGAGGACTAACACTTGTAGGTCTTCAAGCCAAATTGAAATCAAGCCTTGAGGAGATGTGCATGACTTTAGTCCTTCAAGAAAATCATATTTGAGTGGTGAGTTGCATCCAATTGTTGATTCGTCATTGATTTGTCATTTAGCCTCTATCCCTTGAAAGGATAAGCTCCCTTTCATTAATTTTGCTATTGTGGAGGTGGAAATACCAACACGGGGTTTGACTAAGGCAAGCCCCTATATGACACAACCCTTCCTCTTTCTTTGAATGTATAGGTTAGAGATCTAAAGAATATTGAAGGAAGATTGAAGACTATTTGATCATTATTTCATTCAAACCCTATAACTTGACAAGATATAAAAAAATCAATTATCTCAACGTCAAACAAAGATCTGACAACAAGATCTAAAGGGAAGAAGCCTCTAATCAAGTACCTAAGGACTGTGAAGACAAATTGAAAATTTAGTCAACTAGACAAGGGCACCCTGGGTGGCCTTTTCTAGTCAACTCAAGTCAAAATTAAAATTAGAGGTGCACACAAGTCTGCTCAATCTATTTTTGATAATCAAAATTATCTATCACTTTCTAGATTGTTTGTTTTCACATTAGAATAGTGCATTTTCATTGTTAGCTAGTTGCATCATTTTATTTCATCAAAAATACATTCCAAACCCTCAAAACAATTCAGATCTAGGGTTAATTGACCCACCTTCCAAGTTGCAAGTCAATCTCATATCCTTGTCATCTTGAATTCCAATGATATGCTAATGAAAGGTGACTAATGCTAGTGAAATTTTAGGGTTTCACTTTTCCAACATATCATTTTGTTGAACCTGACTAGTTTATATTATAAACCTTCTAAAATTTTAGGCATATCATCTAGATCTAGGGTTAACATTGCATTGTTACATTATACATTAAGGAATTCATTATTGTATCAAAAAACATAAAAATTTAAAAATTTGCATATCATATTGCATCATAAGTTGTAATAGGGTTACTTTCACTCATCATAGGTCATATCTACATATTAATTTTATTTATAAATTTGTATTAGGTCATTTTAGATTTGAAATCAAATTTGAAAGTGCTCATTACTTTCATTTAGGTATTTTGCATATAGTCAAAAAAGTGAAAAAACTGTTTTGTTTTGTTGAAAAAGGTATCAAATCATCATTTTTAGATTTTGCACATTAGAATCATTCAATTGCTGCATTTTACATCTAAAATTTTCATTTCAAATTGCATTTTATTGTTTGAATATTTTGGAAAATTATTTGCACACTTGCATTTTGCATTGTATAATCATACATTGGACAAATTCTAGAAAATTATTCACTTTCAAACCTGCAATGTCACAAAATAGAACCATTAGATAGTATTACATATATTCAAACTTTTATTTTAGTAGAAAATTTTTCTAGAAAAGGGTTCCCTAGTTAGCCTTGTCCAACTAGTCTTGGCTCAATTTTTTACCAAACCTCTATCTCTAGCTTTTATGCGCATTTTTTCTCTTTGATTTTGGATCCTGTGTTCTACTATGATTTTTTTGCACCTTAGCATTCATAGTGGGCACACCTAAGTGTTTTGAAAGTCAAAAGATCTTTATGACCTGGTGTCCTATTTCCAATACTCTAGTGAGATGTAGTTGCATACTTATGGCATCCTGTGTTATTGCTACATCCATTATGGATCTTGAGTCCTCCAACTCTTTCACACAAGGTATTATCAATACCCAACCCATTTTGGACTCCATTGCTAATCCCACAATACCCATGAAAAATTCACAATCAAACACCTTTATGGACATTGAGACTATTGTTTCCCATGTGCCTAATGTGAAATTAAAATAATTGGACAAATATTTAGAGGTTTTTCAATACTAAAGAACTAAATCCTTAGCAAAAAAAATTATTCCTATAGTGGATAACCTTAGGAAATTGATCAGTGATGCTTAAGAAATAGAGGTTTTGCATAGTCTAGCTCATATAGTAGATTCTAACATCCCTATGACAACTAGTTGTGCCCAATCCTTAGAAAATTCTCAAAACCAAGGAGGAAAACAAGTTTCCCTCCCCATAACAATACCTTTTATTCCTACATTTATATTTCCAACTGTAGCTTCAATGATACAACACACCAATGACCTAACTTAAGCTTAGGGCTTCCTAGTGGAATCCTTAGAGTTTTGTTGCATCATGTAACACCTTAATATTTTTCAGCTCTCAAAAATATGAAACATAGTAGTCCACCAAATATTTACACAATCCCACCATATTCACCAAACTCCTAAAACATGTCAAACAATGATTCAATCATAAACAAGCTTTTGTAAAACATGACATCACTTCAACAACAAATCTTTACATTGAATCAAAATCAAAATGGAAAACCATTGCAATATTAAGAGGATCCCATTATCAATTGAAATCTTGAAAACATCCATTCCTCAAAACATATAAATACCTTGATTTGAGAAGTATAATGGTAAAGGAGATCCTAACAATCATGTATCATTTTTTACTGCATTATGTACTGACTTCATTTTTGACGATAAGATCCTAGCTAAACTCTTTCCTGGACCATTGAAAGAAATGGCCTTGGAATGATTTTTCTCATTACTAAATAACTCCATAAATTCATTCAATGAACTTTTTGATGCATTTCTCCAACATTTCCAAGTATTATTGGTCCTCAAGTAAAATTAATTGATTTAGTGCATTGCAAGAAAGGACACAACAAAAAATTAATAGAATTTATAGGATGATACCAATTTCTTTACTCACAAATATCCTATAATATTCCTAATGTTGATGTTCAAAGGGTTTTCATGGGAAATTTGTAACCTAGCATTAGAGATAAGATACTATTGATGAAGTATCCATCCTTTACGCACTTGTGTATGGCTCTTTTTAATTATCAAATATTGATTAGTCCATAAGAGGGTACACCTTCATAGAATCCTATTGATCAATCTAAATCTGTACCTCAAAAAAATATCAACCATTCAAGAAGAAAAACAAGAACTTTATCAAGATACAAACACCTCAAACAACTAACAACATTGAGCCACAAGTTATAGTTGTAAGTTCAACTCCTTATTAATTTAGGCCAAGAGATATATAATCTAACTAATTTTTTGACTCACTCCATGTGATCATATTATTGTTGCTAAGAAATAACCTAATCCAATTACCTTCGATTAGACTCATGGACACAACTAAACCTTTTCTTTTGAATTTTGTCAATCTCATTGTACACTTGGACACAATACAGAGTGATGTATGCGTCTTAAACATCAAGTGCAAGAGCTTATTTAATCTAATCACATCTAGTTGACTGATATTAATGATAAACGGAAAAAAAATTGTAGCTCCACCCAATCAAAATTTGTAAATTCATAAATCCCATGCCAAATCATACATCCAATTTTGTGCAATCTTGTGATGATATGAATGATAATAATGATGATCTAGCCAATTTTTTTAATGCAATATATGTCCAATCTCGTAAAGGGCCAAACCACTTTGTTTCCTCAAATTTCTCACATATAATGATGCATCTATACATGTGCCAAATGATCCTCTATATATCGTTAGACACATTAATGAAAAACCTACATTAGGGATACTCATTGTGTTGAACACACCAAAATATTGAGAGGGGGGTGAATCAGTATTCTATCAAACCCTTTGAAACAAACTAATACATTAAAATATATCACATAAACAAGAATTTGAAAGACGAAGAAAATGCACAAAACAACACTAGATATATGTGGAAAACCCCCATAGGGGAAAAACCACAATGAGAAAAGCCACTATGAGCTATTGTCCTAATCCATCCTCATAAAATGAACAATATTTACAACTTTTTTTTAGGGATACAACCTATGAAGCTAAAAATCCTTGATTATAGTTTTAGGGTTACACCCAAGGAAGCTACAAATCCTTGATATGAGCACACACTTAGGAATGATTATAGAATGACATTCCTTGTACTATTTGAAACTGATAATTAAGCTCAATCTCTTTTGATGACTGCAATTTTTCTTTATAAACTCTCCAAATGTCTTCTCATTTTCCTACTAGCTCACTAGTTTCAACAATTAAGAAGTTATTTCCTTCGAATCACTAAATCCAACAAACAATTAAGCACACTTCTTCACATGACTTCTACCATAGGGATATGATCAAAATGAAACCAAAAATAATTCACCACAACTGCTCTTTCTCTTTTAGTCACTTACATAACCACCATCATACCATACCCTAGATCAACTAGGTTTACAATTTATACATGATATTACATTGATTACATTTCACATGTCAGCCTACAACAACAAAAATATTACATATATAAGTCAACCAAGGATAAAACAAACAACAAGAAACATGTAGAGGGAAAGACCCAAAAGACTACACAACACCAGGAAGAGGAAAATTCCTTGTGGATCCTAACACGTGCTTAACCTGGTCCCAAAATAGTCTTCACAAATTTTATCTTCTATAAGCATCATCCACATAGTTTGAAAATACAAGTTAGGTCCATCATAGAAAAAAAACATGTAATAGATAGCATGTCGGCCTTCACATCCATTGGAAGCATATAAGAATGATAAAACTTTTTTTTTTCTCCCATATGAGTCGACATGACCCATACAACACCTTCAATCACTCCTTAAACTCCACTCAATATTGAATTAGTGGTACACACCATCAACGTACCTTAGTCAGCCTCAATAAAAAGAATAACTTCACAAAATGGCTTGAAACAATTGTGTTGTACTAGAAGCAAGAAATATCTTCATGCATTTCATATCTTAGACACTATGAGACACATGGAGTTTCCACACAAACTTATGCAAATGAACTTCACAAACTTCTGCTAGCAAAGGTATTCAAACACTTGTTTTGATGAAGATTAAGCATCCAGAACCAACTATATCACTTTGACACTTTGAAAACCAAACTTGTAGGGCACCAAATCACTTGAAACTTCAATATAACTTACTTTAGACATCACTGAGTATCTCCTCAAAATTTCTTGACTAGAAATTCACGTGTGGTGGAATGCAGAGCATTCAAACAAGTATTTTGAACCACTTTGCACTTCCCTAACATAGTCTGGTACTTCGTGACTTCTAACATTATTTGTGAAAGGATTATTGACATGAAACTTTTAATATAACACCTTCACATCTTCATGAACTTAACTTCTAGCCACAAGACTAGATCTTGCTTTGTGGAAGGATGTGAACCAAAATATTCTATCTCTACCTTAGAGTATATACTATAAAATCTTTAGAATAAAATTTTGTAACTTGTCACTGAGTGTGGTACACCAAAATGACAAAATAACATTGTAGGCATCTTAAAAACACATCAAGAAATGTGTACCCACATCTGCATCATACTTAGGCATCAAATTGATTCTTAGTCTTCCAAATCATTACAATACTGACCTACACCATTAGATATCTCTACACACTAATAACATCCAAATCATATACAACCTTAAGCACACTTTTGACATCAACGACAACCAAATTGCAAAAATATCCCCCTTTTTCATTAATGGAAAAACCAATAGACTCTCCCCCTTTTTTGCACAATCTCTCCCCTTCAAAATGGAAAATGAAATTTTCTCTCCCTCTTCAAATAAAATATAGGTTCTCCCTATTAGCAACAACCATTACCTGCTCCCCTTGAGAGGTAGCCCCCATTAGTCCAGGAGTAAAGATATGACTTGAATTACTCCCCCTAGATAGATGCACCAACTATGCATCTAGCAAGAAGAAGGGGAGCAATTAACACTAACTTTTGTCTAAGATATTCAAATGTATCCTTTGTAAGTTCCTTTGTGAAAATTCCTACAACCTAATCCTTTATAGATGCATACTTCAACTTCACTTCTTTATCTGCAACCTTCTCTCTCTGAAAGTGATCTACTTGATTAATGTGGGTTTCTAGGATGCATCACTGAATTCTTTGAAATATTGATAACACTTTATTATTACATAGAATAGGAATGGGTTCAAAAAAATTTATCTTGATATCCTTCAATATTTGCTTCATCCACAAAAATTGAGTACAACAAGATGTTACAACAATATACTCTAATTATGTTGTTGTTAAAGATATTGAATCTTGATTCTTACTATACCATGAAACCAACCTGTTTCCTAAAAACAAATCACCATCACTAATACTCCTTTGATCATCAATACAACCAACCCGATCAACATCAATGTATGCACTTAGATTAAAGTCATTACCTTTTAGATACCATAATCTATAATCCAAAGTGCTCTTCAAATATCTAAATATTCTCTTGACTACCTTTACATGAGTTTCTTTAGGATTAGCTTGAAATATTTCTACCAAACATACTGCATGCATAATATTAGGTCTTGAAGCAGTTAAGTACAATAAGCTTCCATTCATAGATCTATATAAAGTTTGATCAGCCAGGGGAGACTTATCATCTTTGCTCAAATGACAACTAGTTACCATAGGAGTACTCACAATTTTTCAATCTTCCATACCAAACTTCTTCAACATCTCTTTGACATACTTTTCTTGAGAAAAAAAGATACCATCATCTATCTAGGAAATTTCAAGACTAAGAAAGAAGGATAAATCACCTATCATAGACATTTCAAATACCTTCTACATTTATTTAGAAAACTTCTTGCACATTTCATCATTTCCACCAAAGATTATATCATCAACATATACAACTATCAAAATTATTTCATCTTCAATCTTGAATTAAAGATTAATATCTATCATACCTTTCTTGAAACCTTGTTGAAGAAAGTAGTTGTCCAACCTTGCATACCAAGCCTTAGGAGCTTGTGTGAGACCACACAATGCATTTTTTAGTCTACACACCATGTTTATGTCTTTTGATAACTAGAATCCATCAAGCTGCTCTATGTAGACATCTTCAAAATATCCATTTAGGAAAGTTGATTTGACATCCATATGATATACTTTAAAGTACATTTTGAATCCTTCCATTCCTACTACTGGAGCAAATGTTTCCTCAAAATCAATTCCTTCTACTTGTGAATAGACTTTACATACCAATCTTGTTTTGTTTCCTACAACTTCTCCTTCTTCATTGAACTTATTCCTGAATACCCACTTTGTTCCTATCACATTCTTATCTGTAGGTCTTGGAACTAGCTCCCAAATATGATTTAATTCTTCTTCCATTGCTTGTTTCTATCCTTCATCCTTGCTATCATCAACAAGAGTTTTTGGTTATCTTTGATAATAAACAAAAGTTTACTTCTTCTGAGAAGGGAGGTGTATCATATTTGCAGTTCTCAATTTTATACATATTTTGATGTAAATCTTCATCAACCTTAATATTTGTACTTTCAACTATCTTTCCCAGTATTTTTTTGTAACACCTGTATGCTTTATTTTGAGTTGAATATCCAATAAAAATACCTTCATCAGCTTTTGAATCAAACTCCCCCAAAATATCTTCATCTCTTCTAGTGTAACATTTTCTTCCAAATATTCTAAAATACCTAACAGTTGTTGGTCTTCAATGCCATAACTCATATGGTGTCTTATTACTATTCACCCTTAATAATCCTCTATTGAGAATATAGACCATAGTATGAACTACCTCTTTCCAATAAACATCAGGAATATTTTCTTCCTTCAACATAGTCCTTTCCATCTCTTGAAAAATCATATTCTTTATTTCCACTACCCCATTTTTCCGAGGAGTTCTAGTAGAAGATAGATGCCTCTTAAACGCATTTAATGTGAACTCGCCTCCTGTATCAGACCTCAAACACTTAATTTTAGCATTCACTTCATTCTCAACCATTTATTTGAAAATATTGAATCTAATAAAAGATTCATATTCATCTTTTAAGAATGTAACCCATGTCATTATAGAGAAATAATTAATAAAAAGCATGAAGTACCTTTCTCCTTGAAGACTCTTTATTCTAGCACATCTACACAAATCAATATGAATAAACTCCAATGGTCTAGAAGAAGAATAATCTTTATACTTGAATCTTTTCCTTGTCTGATTTCCAAACTAACATTCCTTTCATAAAGTACTTGCATTCTTGAAAATCTTGGGCATACCTCTTATTGCATGTGATGAATTGATCTTCACAAGGTTGTCAAAATTGATGTATCCTATTCTCCTATTCCAAATCCAACTTCTCCCATTTACATTCATTAGACTATATATGTCACCATTAGTCCTAGATCATTTTGCCACAAATTTCCTAGACTTTCCCTTTTTGATTTCAAATCCTCTTTCATTGAATATGAGATTGTATCCTTTACGACACATCTGACTCACACTAAGAAGATTGTGCCTCAAACCTTTAACATAAGAAACATATTTTGTCTTATTATTTCCATCAATACTTATTGTACTTTTCCATAGATCTTTACTAAAGTATCATCTCCAAGCTTTACTATGCCTCCATCCCACTTCACAAGCTTGATAAACTAGCTCCTTTCCCCTATCATGTGGTTGTAACAACCACTATCAATCACCCAGGAGTTTTCCTCATCTTTTGTATGAAAATTAGTCCACATGAGCCTTGAATCTTTAATTCCATATTTAGTCTTCTTAGTAGTCATGAACATGATTTCATCCTAATTATTTAGACCACTAGATTCCTCATCCTTCGAAGAGCATGAATCTTCCTTGGAGTAGAGACTTTTTTTAACTCATTTATTCTAGAATACATATTTCTCTTTTCAAAATCTTTTAAGATACATTTACAATAAAAATACCAATCTATCCACACTTAAAACATTTGAAAGGTAGATTTCCATTGTACTTATTATTACCCCTATTCAAATTCCTTACAAAGTTTGCTTCTTCTTCATCAATGTCACTAATTTGATCAGATGCTTCATACATCTCCTTCTTACTAGATTTGAAAGTTGCTTCCTTCTTAGGATCTTCTTTGTCAAAATCTCTCATTTCACAGGCAATGAGAGCACCATATAATTGATCCATTGAAAAGTTGTCTAAATCTCTAGCTTCCTCAATAGAAGATACTTTAGGATTATAAAATTTAAGAGGTCTCAGTACCTTTTTAGCCACCACATATTCTTCTAGTTCTTCACCAAGTCCTTTGATTGCATTGACCACTTCATCTACCTAGTGTAAATATCCTACAATATCTTCATCCTCTAACATTTTTAGGTTCTCAACCTTGCTTCTGTAGAACTAAAACTTGGCTTATTTTACTTTAATGTCTCATTCATAGATGCCACTAATATTTTCACATACCTCCTTTTCTAACTTGTAGTGCATTAATTTTATAAGTTTAGATTCTTCTATCCCACTCAAGGTAACATTCTTAGCCTTTCCATTTTTCTCATAGGCCTTAATCTTTTTCAGATTAGTTGGAGTAGCAGCAACAATATAACCATCCTTGAATGATTTCCAAACACCAAACACCAAACCCTAAGGAGGTTAGATATATGTTTCCATCCTAAATCACTGGAAAGAAGAATTTGTTCCATAAAACCTAAGCGCCTTGTGAGACCCTTCTTGTGCCATTCTAAATCTTCCTCAAGATATTAGACTTCATCTAAGGAACTTGGATTTCATACCAAATTTTGAATACACCAAAATATTGAGATGGGGGTGAATCAGTATTCTATCAAACCTTTTGGGAAAAAACATACTTTAAAATCTATTACATAAACAATAATATGAAAGATGAAGACAATGCATAGCCCAACACAAGATATATGTGGAAAACCCCATAGGGAAAAACCACAATGAGAAAAGCTGCTAGGAGCGCTTGTCCTAATCCAACCTAAAAAAATGAACAACATTTACAACTTTGTTTTAGGGCTACAACCCAAGGAAGATAAAACTCCCTAATTATAGTTTTAGTTTTATATCCAAGGAAGCTACAAATCCTTGATCTAAGAACACACTCAAGAATGATTACAAAATGACAACCCTTCAATTTTTTGAAACTAATGATTAAGCTCACTCTCTTTTGATGATTGTAACTCTGCTTTGCAAACTCTCCAAATGCTTGCTTAATTTCCTACTAGCTCACTACTTCTAGAAATTAAGAAGTTATTGCCTTTGACTTGCTATCTATAGAAAAAAATTAAGCACACTTCTTCACATGCCTTCTGCCACAAGGATATGATAAAAATGAAACTAGATATAGTTCACCACAACATATCTTTCTCTTTTAGTCACTTACACAATCACCATCATACCACACCCTAGATCAACTAGGTTTACAATTTATACATGATATTACATTGATTACATTTCACATATTGGCCTACAACAACAAAAATATTAAATCTATAATTCAACCAGGGATATAACAAACAACATGAAACATGTAGAGGGTAAGACCCAAAAGAATACACACAACACCAGGAAGAGGAAAATGCCTTGTGGATCAACATGCTTAACCTAGTCCCAAAATAGTCTTCACATATTTTATCTTCTATAAACATCATCCAAACACTTTGCAAATACAAGTTAGGTCGACCATAGACAAGAAAACATGTAACATATAACATGTCATCCTTCACATCTATTGGCAGTATATAAGAATGTTAAAAAAATATTTGTGTTCTTCCATATGAGTCAGCATGACCCATACAACACCCTCAATCACTCCCTAAACTCCACTCAATCTTGAATTAGTGGTGCACACCATAAACATACCTTTGTTGGCCTCAGTAAAAAGCATAACTTCACAAAATGGCTTGAAACACTTGTGTGGTACTAGAAGCAATAAAGATCCTCATGAACTTTATATGTTAGACACTATGAGGCACATGGAGTGTCTACACAAAATCATACAACTATATTTCACAACCTTCTGTTGGCGCAAGTATTCAAACACTTGTTCTGATAAAGATTAAGCATCTAGAACTAACTGTATCACTCTAACACTTTGAAAAATAAACTTGTAGAGCACCAAACCACTTGAAACTTCAATATAACATTCTTTATATATCACTGAGTATGTCCTCAAAACTTCTTGACCAAAACTTCATGTGCAGCGAAATGTGAAGTATTCCAACAAGCCTTCTGAACCACTTTGCACTACCCTAATACATTCCAATACTCTATCACTTCTAAATTTCTCTGTGAAAGTATTATTGACATGAAATTTGGATATAAAACCTTCAAATCCCCATGAACTTAACTTCTAAATCACAAGACTAGATCTTTCTTTGTGGAAGGATGTGTTCCAAAATATTATGTCTCTACTTTAGAGTATATAGTATGAAAGCTTTAGACTAAACTTCTATAGCTTGTGACTAAGTGCAACACACTGAACAAATAAAATACCATTGTAGGCATCTTGAGAACACATCAAGACATGTTTATCCACATCCACATCATACTTAGACATCAAACTGACTCTTAGTCTTCTAGATCACTACAATGTTGACTTGCACCATTAGATATTTTCACACACTAACAATCTCCAAATCATATACAACCTTAAGCACACTTTTGACATCAATGAAAACCAAACTGCAACACATTGATCCCATGTGTCTAAAGAATGTGATCACTAAGGAGTTCATTTTTGTGCATGAACTTTATCAATATTCTTATGAACAATTGAAAGCATGGTAAAAAAACTCATGATGATTTTGCTCACCATATGATAGGTTCAATAACTCCTCCACTTAAATTTGGACCCAAACAACTAGATGTATCATTCACCATCATCTTGATGTTGGACCAATTTGTGTGAATCTAGGATATCTATGGCTATCCTCCATGAATTCATCTCATTAGTAATCCACAAGTGCATAAAGTTCCCATTTGAGAACCAAATATACATAGTTCATCACAGTGGATTTAAACCTTTTGCTTCTCATGGAAACTTTTCACTAGACTATTTTTGGCCTCAACCTATGGAACCTATTATGCCTTGTGAAGATTTATTTTTTAGATCATACCAAATTTTAAGGAAAAATGCATAACAAAATTATCCCTTAGAAATATAACGCCTAAGAATGATTGATCTATGGTTGTTCCCCTCACCCCACAAGTAATGGATCAAGGAAAAATTTAAGAAACCCCTCTCTCGGCGAAGGTGCAAAATCCTGGCGAATCTTGTATACTTCCCGATAAAAATATTAATTATAGTGGTGAATTTTTTCATTTTTTGTGAAAAAAAAATAATTTCCATTGGAAAATCTTTTCTAAT
>VDFB02197273.1:0-10905 GCA_007258455.2 Sequoia sempervirens
AGGATGATGGTGAAGACTTGTTTTTAGATAGACTCATGGACATTAAAGATGAATTGAAAGTTGCTATGAGGGAGTTGATTAAGTTGAAAGATATGCAAGAGTTTGCCTCCTTAGAGTTGAAAAGAATTAAATTAAAAGATAATTGGGTAGATGGACCTGATGTGGATATTCTTCAACAAGTGTTCTCCAGTTATGATGAATACTTTCTTGAGCAGACTACACAGGGATGGGATGGAAATGGAATATTCTATCTTGATGGACAACTTTCTCTTCTCTCCTATTTTGCAGAATTATGACATAAGTTTAATTGGAGATCTCATCCAATAGTTCTACCTTCCTCCTTTGGGCATCAGATTTTGGATAACAAGGTCATCAACCATTGAATTGAAGATCAGCCAGTGTAGTCACTTCATGTAGTTCCAATTCCTTGATTGGTGGATCTCAATTTTTGATTGAGAGAAATTAGTGCATGGATTGCCTATATGTAATTTTTGGCTCCATTTTGTAAAGGTCACCTGATTGAAGAAGGATTAGCCCCCTGATGAGATGGTAGAGAGTGTTGTTGTAGTCTTAGGATTTAATAAGTTTTTAAGCAAGATACTTTGAGAAACTATGTTGTACTTAGATACTTTTACACTTTTTACACAGTTTCATGTTATTGTCAAGTTTGAATCTGAATGATAATGTTAATGAATCATAATCATCCATATGCCAGTGGATGTTGTGCATAATTGTTTTCTATTTGATGGAAATCAATAGGGGAAACCAAATATGAGATTATTTCATTGAATTATCTATGAATGTAATTCATTTATGTCTATTGATCTGATTTTATCAATGAGTGGGTGATATGTTTCAATTTTGAAGTAAATTTTGGATGAATGGTTGTGATTATTGGATTTTTCACTATGAATGTATGCAATGGTGTAGGTTATGCTATGGATTGCATCATGTTATGGTTTTGGTTAGTTGAAGAAACACTCGTTGTTAAGATACATGTCTAGATGTGAAGAAGTTTATATTCATATTTTTCTATTCTGAAGCCTTGTTCTATCTTTTTCTATTTATTTATACCCCCCAAGTAGGTTAATTGATATGATGTAGTTTGTATTCCTTTATACCAGCAAGGCCCTTGAATATTGACTAACATAAGCATAGTTTAGAATCAATTACCTAGACCTTTGAAGATAGGTGGTTTTAGATTAGTTATCTTTTCAAGACAAATAGAATAGAAATATTGTGTTTAATGTTGTGATACTTTGACCTTCAACACCACCATCGAACCCTCTTCCTTATAATTAGATTAAAGTAGTGGCTGTAGAGAGTTTTGGTTTTGGTTTTGAAATACTTTCCTACCAACTTTTCCATTTTTTCTCATCGGAATCATTGACAGCGTCTGCTAGGCCTGCGTTTGTTTGGGTTGGGAGAGGAGTTGAAATTGAGAGGCAGAGGCAGAGGCAGAGGAGTTGAAGAACAATATGGAAGTGTCGGATTTTCAAGAATGTTGGAAGGAGGAATCTCTCACCTTCGTCAAGGAGGAGTTTTACGAGAGCATTCAAGCTCCCATGTGGATTGACTTCACCCTTCCTCTTCTTCAACAACCTCTAATTGACGACAATGCATGGTTTTGTGTTCGAGCGGGTATGTTCTTGTGATTTCATAGATTTTTGTTCCTATCATTTTTTCAATAGCTTGCCATAGATTTCTTCCATACTCACTCTTGTTGCAAAGTGATGAGGTCTCTTAGCTTCAAAATTAAAATATAAAATAAAGTTTGTACAATTCAATGTCATAGGCTAAAATTGCTATGATTTTATATCCAAGACCATTTGTAAATTGAATTAGGAACTTCATGTGATGGGTCTAATAATGGGATTCCAATTTACGAGATGTTCTGATTTATCCTTATCGTCTCTTCTTTAGAGAGCTAGTGTAGTTTACCTGGATCTGTAATTTGTACTGAATGTTATGTTATTCATGGGACTAAACTGTTATTCATTCAGTTTCAAAAAATAATTTGCTTCTATTGTTTCCAGTCTGCATTGATTTGAAGAGTAGGTTAAATAATTTGCTTCTATTCCAGTTTACATTGCTTCAGCCTAGCTCTGATTCTTTCACATCAGATTCATATCTTTTCAGTCCAACCTTTAGCTCGTCAAAAGCAATTGCACCACTATTATCTGTGTCCATTGTCTTGAACATCTCTCTCAAACCAGCAATTTCTTCCACTGACAAACTTTGAGCTATTACCTTAAGAGCCATCTTCTTCAATTTATTCATTGAAGAAAATTGTTTTAGCCGGGACAACACAGTTGGATCCAAAGCTTTATCTGGAGCAACACCACCTTTACATATCCAAGGGTGTCATAGAACTTCATGTGCATGGATGTGCTGAGCTAGGTCTATAGTAAGCATTCTTCTGATAAGAACCTTGGCACTCTCAGAAATTGAAGGCCAAGGTTCGGATTCAAAATCAATGTCTCCTCGTAGAACAACATCATAAATTCCCTGTTGTGTTCATGCTCACAATGGTGGAATTTCACTAACTAATATGTATAAAATGACTTCAGCTATCCACACGTCTGCCTGTGAACCATACTGCTTGCATAAAACTTCTGAAGCAACATAGTATGGGCTTCCAACAACATCACTGAACACCTGGTCAGGTTTTAAAAAAAACTGATAGCCCGAAATCAATTGCCTTCAACAATGAATCATCATCGTTGTTTCCAAGCAAAATAATTCTCAGGCTTTAGATCACAGTGCATAACACCCAGTGAATGAAAGGCCTCAACAACACCCACAATAATCTAGGTCAACTCAGCTGCCTTCCGTTCGCTAAAATGTCCTCTCTGCAAACATTGAATGTGTTCCACGATCACCCTCCAAATCACCTTGGCTGTATCTACTAGCAACTGTTTCCACAATTATAGCATTCACCATTCTCTACATCTAAATTATCAAACATGCCCTTAGCAATGGTGGACAAATTTCTTGTACTATGATGTATCATTAGTTTGGAGTCACTCTGTTTGCTGCTACTTCAAAAGTTTTGACACGATCATTAAGAGCCATCTTCTTCAATTTATTCATTGAAGAAAATTGTTTTAGCCAGGACAACACAGCTGGATTCAAATCTTTATCTGGAGCAATGCCATCTTTACATATCCAAGGGTGGCATAGAATTTCATGTGCATGGATGTGCTGAGCTAGGTCTACAGTAAGCATTCTTCTGATAAGATCCTTGGCACTCTCAGAAATTGAAGGCCAAGGTTCGGATTCAAAATCAATGTCCCCTTGTAGAACAGCATCATAAATTCCTTCTTGTGTTTATGCCCAAAATGGTGGAATTCCACTAAGTAATATGTATAGAATGACTCCAGCTATCCACACGTCTGCCTGTGAACCATACTGCTTGCATAAAACTTCTGGAGCAACATAGTATGGGCTTCCAACAACATCACCGAACACCTGGCCAGGTTTTAAAAACACACTGATAGCCCAAAATCAATTGCCTTCAACAATGAATCATCATTGTTGTTTACAAGCAAAAAAATTCTCAGGCTTTAGATCACGGTGCATAACACCTAGTGAATGACAGGCCTCAAAAACACCCACAATAATCTGGGTCAACTCAGCTGTCTTTTGTTCGCTAAAATGTCCTCTCTGCAAACATTGAATGTGTTCCATGATCACCCTCCAAATCACCTTGGCTGTATCTACTAGCAACTGTTCTCACAAATATAACATTCACCATTCTCTACATCTAAATTATCAAACATGCCCTTAGCAATGGCGGACAAATTTCTTCTACTATGATGCATCATTAGTTTGGAGTCACTATGTTTGCCGCTACTTCAAAAGTTTTGACACCATCATCTAATTTTCCGTTCATGCTGCAAGTTACCTTTAATTTGTTACCAAAGGGTTTGTTGAAGTCATTTGGCATGGCAGGTTGCACCAATCCATCACATATGGCATTTGATCTGACTTTCTGCAAGTTCTTTTAAGCTGGAACTGTCCTTTAAAGTAAGAGTCCTAACATTCTCAGGTGAGCTAGATCCTGCTACTCTGGCAGTGTCTTCGTCTTAAGTGCTGAATCTAACTGTTGTGTACTTGTCACAGAGGTAATATAATCTGTTGTGCTATCCTATAAATCCCTTTCCATTTCTATTTGATGTCACTGTCATGACACCTTTGACTGCCCTTAAAAGTGACAGTATTTAAGCTACTTTCCAAATCAATGCAAACTGGAAACAGTAGAAGCATTTTAACTGAACATCGAATTCATTTAGGTCAAAAAATAATTTTCTTGTGATTATTTTCAATTGTCTAATTTGGATTATTCAATTTTATGTTATGTGTATCACGGAAACTTTTGATGTCGAATGGTTTTCTGTTGTGATACAGGACGTGATCAGAAACACTGCTCACTGTTGGATCAAACACCCGATCATTCTTACTTGCTGAAGGTTGTGATTATGTTTGTCCTTTCGATATACAATATATCAATAGTTATATGTACTTGTTATTTGATGATTTTGACTGGAAGGATGACTGCTGATTTTTTACATTTTATGCAGTCTCAAGCATCCAAATCTACTAGTTGTATTTCCAAGTTACCAACAATGGAGGGTAAACCTAGGTGAGGTCTATCATCATTTCGTACACTTATTCTCTGGAGGCACTAACCATTAGTTACCTTGCTGACTTTGGCCTGTCATGCTGCTATCAGCATCAGCCCAAGACGAAGAGCTCAGCTATCTACCCCAACATCAAAGAGCAAGGACAGAACACCAGGGAAAGCAAAACCTCCTGTTATGCCTGCTAGTAAACTTAGACAGAAACAATGCAAGGAGAATGAGGATCCAAACTCAAAAAATATTGGAACCCTTAATTTCAAAATGGATGCCATTGGTGCTGAAGGCTTTTCATCTCCAAAACCATCATCCAATGCAGATGGGCTAGATAGTCTAGAAGAGAATCACCTGATATCTTGACAGGAAAACAGATAGTTGCAGCATTTGATATAAATTTAACTCCACAAAATCAATCTATAAAAGTAGCTACAGCCTTTTCCACACCTCAGATTAAAAACAATCACTCTGTCAAACGAGAACCCTTCAGAAAGTAACCCAGCTTTGTCAAAGGGGATGATTACTACAGCTAGAAGCAGAGCAGTTGCACCAAGGCGCATATTACTTGAAACTCCAACAAAATCTGTGAAAAAAACTCCATCAAAAGACCTTACACCTGTGACAAAGCACTTTGCTAACCCTAAGAAACATGTACAGTTTTCTGCAAATGACAACAAATACTCTTCACCTGCAAAAGGTAACTCCTAGGGCGTGTTTTACTCCTTGTAGTCTCCAGCCTAGTGAGTCTCCTCTGTCTCGGGCTCATAATTTCCCAAGTTCTTCAAGGGCAAAGGATTCTAGAAAAGTGACAAATCACCCTCCTTCCTTGCATAGAAATGTCCTTTTCTCTGAACAAAGAAATGAGAAAGAAAGCTTAATAAGGGCCAATTTACAGGAAATGGATTTGGTACAGGGGAAGGTTGGAAGCCCTCATAAGGATGGAGGGTGGAGTGAGAATCAGTCATCAATTAAACAGTCACACATTGGCAATGGTGATGAACAGAATCCTCTGACATATCCTGGAGAAAATAGTACAGAGGAAAATTCCAAAGAAATCATGAAGCGTGAATCCAGAATGGAAGAACAATATGTGGCACAACTTGTTACTATAATTTCTGGTAAGCGATTAACCTATGGCATTAGTGAGATACAAAGCCATAAAGAATCTGAGAGTTATGGTGTAGAGGAATCTACTTCTGATCAAGATGAAGCAAATGGGGTGCAGCAAATATTCAAAGGTTTGAGAAAGGACAGAGAAAAAAAGAAGCAAAATCATTCCGATGGTAAAGCTGAGATAACAATTCTTGATATTCTGATTCCAGGACTAATCTTTCAGTGGTTAATCACCAATCCCATCTTGCAAGAAATGAGATGATTAAATCGGATGCTTGGGGCCACGCACACTTGTTAAAAACTTTTGATGAGGACCACAATGGAGGATTGAATTGTCTTCAATCGAAAGGTATAGATGGTGGACTGGATTGTGATGAATGCTCCGTTATTCCTCAATCGAAATCTGATAGGATTTCTCAATTATTTGTGTCAGATTCCTTAAGTAGTGAAGTTGTTTGTCAGCTACCAAGGGACTATGATGAAACCCCTCAAATTGCTTAACTAAAAAAAAAATGAGGAGATTAGGTTGCCTGATAGGGATTATTTGCAAAATTCGAAGACTGATGGAGCTGTGGAAGTTTCAGCTGTTGCGGGTTGCATTGCTCATGTTATACCTAATGAAATATGTTATGAGCACAGCGAGATGCACAGTAAATATGTAAAGAAGGAGATTCTCTCCACTCCATCAAAAGTAGAGAAGAGGTGAGCTACCTAATTCTCTTTATCTTTTTCTTTGCATAAAGGATTTTGTATTTTGATCTAGAAACTCCAATTTCCTACAAAATTGATATAATTTTTTTGGATATTCAACAGGACTAGTGGTGAGATGAATGCAAAGATAAATTCTTCCAATGCTGAAGTCTGTCAAGATGAGAGTTGCTGCATGTTTGGTTTCTCAATTCTTTCATTTATTCTTATATCATTTTGTGTTCACCGTGAAAAAACATACATGGTATATTAATTAATAATTTCTCTGTGCTATGTTATTAATAATTTCTCTGTTACTAGGCATTCTCCACCTGCCAGTCAGCCCTGCCAGTTAAAGCTCATGGTACATCTATACTACGTGTAATTAACCATAAGAGGATTATGCCTACATTGCCTAGACCTTTTCGACTGAGAACTGCGGTATACAAAAGTTCTTCTATGTTTTAAATATTAAATACTCCAATGTAGAGAAAAACATTCAAATCATCCCTTGACTCTATTCATTTGTGCCTACTACAATTCTAATATCATTTACTTCCATTCTATTGATAGAACCACATAATCCAAACAAACATACACAATTTTTAAAACAATCTTACTGTCATTTTAATGGACAATGAAAACCTAATTAGCCGATAGGCTATATATTGTGAGAGGTTTCTGCCGTAAACCTGTCTCACACCGGATACAAGTCCCTGTAAACTATTTTGATTGCTATCAAACTACTATGAAGATCAAATTGAGTTTAAAATATTGTCATTAATGTCAAGGCAAAGAAGAAGATCAATCTAAATAGGATATTTACCATGAGAAGAAAGTTTCTTCAAGGATGAGAGAAGCTGTGGGAGATAAGAACATGAGATAAATAATTTTTTCAAATACTTCATCATGCTCGATGCTACAAAGTTGCAGATTCATCATGGCTTAATGTCAGGATTGTGATTGTAATACATTAAATATACAGTATGCTGATGCTTTAGGATGAGTTCAAAACACATTACTGGATGTGCTCAAGACATTATACAATAACTAAGGATGATTGCTGATTAAGGAGATGTCTTAAAATAAACTCAGTTTATTAGTAAAAAAAGACAACTAAGTGAGATCACTAAAAGAATCTTTAGTTTATAAAAGTAATCGCATTCATTAAGAGATGCAATCTGTTCATAAGTCAAAAGATGTCCTTTCTTTAGTTTATAAAAGTAGATGCATTCATTAAGAGATGCGATCTCTTCATAAATCAAAAGACATCCTTTCATATGTCAAAAGGATGTGGCTTCATAAGAGGTGTCCTTTTATCCTTTTTTAAAAGGACGTGTATCTACAAAGAAGAACAAGTTCGAAGGATAATGCTAAAAATCTGAAGAAATTAATTAAGTCTAACATAATGTGGAGACACACTTCAGATTTGTAAAAAGAAATTCAATTATAAAATACGATTTGTTGTGATGTGATATTAAAAAACTAAAAGGTAGATACAAAAGGGCGCAATCTGTTTTGAAAGAGCAGATTCAAAATGACATGTTGCTTCAGCCAAAAGTCACTAAGTTTGTCCAACATACATGTATGAAGTAAGAAACAAGGTTGTATGAGTGGTTGTGTAAGTGAGCATTCTAAATCTGAAGTCCCATCTCCTTGTGTGGGCTAAGTGTGAGATCATTCATCACCAAAGGCAGATTGAAGGATTGGGATAGTGACCGACAGTCATTTATCTTTCATCCATCAAGCAAAGGTTTCTGGTGCCTTGCATTAGGGTTGGTGCTCCTTGTAGGTTGGTACCTACTAAAATTGTTAAGGGGTTGGTTCTCCTTATAGGTTGTAGCCTACTAAATCTTTCATAAATAAGTCAAGTAGGTTGGTTCCTACTTTCATTTGTAAAAAGTCATTTAAACATTTCAATAAATTGGTGTCAACTTGTTTACATTGATTCATATCAAAAGGTTGGTGTTGATAAGAGTTTAAGATTGATTAAAAGTTGAAAGTGATTTTTTTTGATTTACTGATCTCACCCCCTCCTTAATAAATATTTTGTGCCTTCAATTGGTAATGTGGTAGCCAATGCAATTAGAATGTTTCTAGCCTATGCAAGTCACAAGAAATTCAAGGTATATCAAATGGATGTCAAATCTGTTTTTCTCAATGGAGACCTAGAGGAGGAGGTTTATATTGAACAACCTGAAGGATTCCTACCATCAGAAAACAAGGATTATGTGTGCAAATTGAAGAAAGCTCTCTATGGGCTCAAACAAGCCCCAAGAGCATGGTATTCTAGACTTGACAAGTACCTCAAAGAACAGGGATTCAAAAGAGGAGATGTGGCTAGCAATCTATATATCAAAGAAGAGGATGGACATTTATTGATTGTAGTGGTGTATGTAGATGACATCATTTTTGGTGGAGACATGGACAAAATGTGCAAAGAATTCTCCTCATGCATGCAAAAGGAGTTTGAGATGTCAATGTTGGGAGAACTATCCTTCTTCCTTGGGCTACAAATTTCACAATCTAGCAAAGGAATTTTCATCTCTCAAACCAAATATGTGAAGGAAATGTTAAAGAAGTTTAGGATGGAAGATTGCAATCCTGTGAGTACCCCCATGGTTACAGATTGCAAGCTAAGTAAAGAAGATGAATCTCAAGAAGCCAATCAAACACTTTATAGATCAATGATTGGAAGTTTGTTGTACCTAACTGCTACAAGACTAGACATAATGCAAGCTGTTGGAATGGTGGCAAGATTCCAAGCTGCACCTAGAGAAACACATGTTCATGCAGTGAAACGAATATTCAAGTATTTGAAAGGCACTATGGAATATGGTCTATGGTACCCTAGCAGCAAAGATTTCACTCTTGAAGCATTCACAGATGTTGATTGGGCAGGCAATGTGGATGATAGAAAAAGTACAAGTGGAGGAGCCTTTTTCCTTGGAAGGAACTTATTATCTTGGATGAGCAAAAAGCAAGAATCAATTTCCCTATCTACTGCAAAAGCTGAATACATAGCAGCAGCAGCATGTTGCACTCAACTTTTGTGGATGAGGCAAACTTTAAAAGATATCAAGGTGGAATACAATCATCCTTGCACCATCTATTGTGACAACACAAGTGCAATCAACATCTCCAAGAATCCGGTGATCCACTCAAGAACCAACCATATACCTATCAAGTATCACTTTTTAAGAGAGCAAGTGGCAGAAGGACAAGTGAGTTTGGAATACATAGCTACAAAAGAACAAATTGTTGATATATTCACCAAACCATTACCAAGGGATGCGTTTGAGTATCTAAGGGACAAATTGGGAGTTGTCCCACATCCATCAAATTGATTGGTGGAAGCATACATTCAGGGGGCTATTCCCTAGTATTCTTTATAGCCCATGGAAGAAATCGTAACACATTATTGAAAGACCCTTGCCATTGATGTCAAAGGGGATACATTGTAGATAGGGGAGCACTAAAAAAAGGTGCCATTGAAGAAGCTGCCATCAATGTCAAAGGGGAGAATGTTGAAATATTGTCATTGATGTCAAGGAAAAAGAGCAATATCAATCTAATTATGAATATTTACTCATGAGAAAAAAAAAGGTTTCTTCATACGAGAAGTTAGGGAAATAAGAACATGAGATAAATAATTTTTTCCAAATACTTCATCACGCTCAATGCAACAAAGTTGTGGTTCATCATGGCTTGATGCTTTAGATTGTAGATTGAAATACATTAAATATAACAAGAGCAAGTTGATGCTTTAGGACTAGTTTAGAACACCTTATTGGACATGTTGAAGACATCATACAAATAACTAAGGATGATTGTTTATTAAGGAGATGCCTTAAACAAACTCATTAATAAAAAGATAACTAAGTGAGATCGCTTAAAAGAATCTTTAGTTTATAAAATTAATCACATTCATTAAGAGATGCGATCTCTTCATAAGTCAAAAGACGTCCTTTCATATGTCAAAAAGACGTTGCTTCATAAGAGGCGTCCCTCTTTAAAAGGATGTGTATCTACAAAGAAGAACATGTTTGAAGGACGATGTTAAAAATCTGAAGAAAATAATTAAGTCTAACACAATGAAGTAAAGAGACATGCTTTAGATTTGTGAAAGGAAATTCAATTATAAAATATGATTTGTTGTGATGCGATACTAACAAACTAAAAGGTAGATACAAAAGGGCGCAATCTGTTTTGAAAGAGTAGATTCAAAATGACATGTTGCTTTAGCCAAAAGTCACTAAGTTTGTCCAATATACATATATGAAGTAAGAATAAAGGTTGCATTTGTGGTTGTGAAGTTTTAGGTGATTCAAGTTAGAAACCCATCTTGTGTGGGCTTAGGGTGAGATTTTTCATCACAAAGGTTGGTTGAGGATTGAGAGAGTGCAGATCTGATTGAAGTAATTTATCTTTCATCCATCAAGTCAAGGTTTGGTGCCTTGCATTAGGG
>VDFB02197276.1:0-19629 GCA_007258455.2 Sequoia sempervirens
AAAGAGAGGAAAACCTTGTTGATTGTTAGTAAATGGGGGTTTCCTTTGGTCAAATCCCTTGTTGGTAATTAAACCAAATGATGCAATAAAGGATGAAATGCAAGATATGTAAATAATATCACCTTGTATGATGTCTTGTGAAGAAAATATGCAATCTACCATGTAGTGTCGATGAAAAATGTAGATCTTGGATCCTTGGATATGATGTGAACAATGGTTGTAAATAGATCTTCAATGCTACATCTACAATCTTGGCTCAACAACATGAATGGATGCACTAAACGCTTGACATGATGCTTGAATCTTGATAATGGCTTGAAATAATTGATGAACTACTCTTGAATGCTCTTGTGAACTCCAATTTGCAATTAGGATTTCTCTCACAAAAGTCTTCATGTGAAAATGAATTAAGAAACCTTGTATTTATACATATCCAAGCTTAATATCCTAAATTGTACCACAACAAGCCACCATATGAAATCATTAATTAAAGGAGGCTACAAATCCTACAAATAACTCAAGTTGGACTAATATTCCCTAGGTGGCATCTTGTCTCCCAAGGATTGTAACTCTAGCCAGAATCTAAAAAGGATCCTAAAAATAACTCATGGGGACTAAGATTCCTAGGTGGTGTCTTAGGTTTCAAGGTTTGAAACCCAGGCAATGCACTCCAAAAAAGAGACCCCTTTGTGGTATTTCAAAATTAGGGTCCCAAGACCTATGGAGGAAAAAGATGACCTAGGTGGCATCTTATTCCCAATCCAAAAATCAGGGACACGTAGCCAAAATCATTAAATTATCATTTCCCCTTTGAGGTTTGTGGGGATTAGCCAGAAAAAGATATTGTTCATTGGGCTTGTGGATGAAAAATAGGACCAATAAGACATAAGTAAGGATAAATAAAGCAAGGCAGGCCCAAACAAGTGTGAAAATGCAAGGGTGTGCATTTTCCTACATTACAACATGTGTAATGTGAAATGTATCAATTTCATGAAGTGACTTGAAATTGTTAACTTACAATGCTAGGAAACCTTAGGAATGATAAGGTTTAGAATTACATCAACACTTATGGTATGAAAGATATGATAGGATCAGATTTCATATTGATAATCTATACATGAATGATCACTTGACCATTACTTTACTATTGAATTAAACCATAGGTTGAGAGTAACATATTTGGGTTGAGGAGTATATTTGATTAATTATTGAAAATCCAAGGTTAAGAATTACCTACTAGGTTGGAATATTTACTTGATTACCCATTGGAACCAATAGGTTGAGAATAACTTAATTGGTTGGGTTACTTATTTGACCTTTGGTTGGAGAACCTAGGTTGATATTAACCTACATGATTGGACTTATCATTGATTGTTCAATTCATCTTTGGATTAGAGTAAATCGAGGTTGAGAGAAACCTACATGATTAAGTTGATCACTTGAATTTTTTAATTGCTATTTGGTTGGATCCATAGGTGGAATTACTTTATCAAGTTGGAATTTCCACTTGATTAATTTATACTCTTGACATGAAGTCATTTTATCGATAAAAATCTACATTTTGATTAGTCTTTTATTGGTGAAATTACACACTCTTAAATAGGGTCTTTTATTGTTGGGACTATATTTTTGAATGATTCATTTATTGAAATGATTATCATTATGATCGAAGCTATTTATTGTTGGAATCATGGTTTGAGCTAAGGTCATTTATTTATGATATTTTACTTTAATGAGAACCATTTATTATTGTGATATATTTCTGAATGAAATCATTTATTGATGAATATATGTGATAAGATGAAGCTTATGTAGATAAACTAATATTATGAAGCTAATATTGTAAGTTAGAAACATGTGAGCTCATAGGTTGTTCCTAGGATTAGAGTATCCAATGAAGGAATAGCTTATGCATGAGAAATACCTAGTATAATTAGTATTGTAAGTTTAAAGGGGAATAGGTTTTTCCTGGGGTTAAAGATTACCTCATGAAGGAATTGCCTATGCATAGTGTATAAACGATCTTGAGAAAAATCAAGCTAGGGAAGTGTATGTGATCTAGGATGATTTTTTATATGAAACTTTGGCCAAAGTAGTGTAAATTTCCCTTGGTTACACTATCAATCTCATTGTGTTCCTTTTATGCATGCTAGTTCAATATTGTCATATAAGATAGGATGTATACAAGTTGTAGTCATGTAGGGAACAACATTGTGCTTAGATAGGCCATAGTTATGAGGTTATCTAACCAAATTCTTCAATGAAGGGAGGGCCATCTTACCATAATGTGGTGGATGTGCAGGGGACCGCATAAAAGCTTGTGGTTGGTGGAAAAATGCTTGAGTGATGCTTCCCCTCTACAGTTGGCTGCCAAGTTTTGGGGATGTTTGCACCAAGGAAATAGGACATCTAGAATGTATGCAACAATACGGTGATATTCAGATCATTTGCACATCTATTGCCAATGAAAGCTCATAAGAGCTATGTATGTATCTTGTACACATTTATATAGAAGGTTATAATCATGAACGTTAAACTTGAGTTTATTCAATATGAACTCTATTTTATCGAAAGATTTATGAAATTACATTAAAATTCAATGGAAGTTTGGAATAGTGTTATTTCAAATGTGCATGTAATTTAATTTATGAAAATAAAAAATAATAATGCTATGTTATGGCATCATGGTTCATTCACTTAAAGTGAAATCTTTGAAATTTTACTAAGTAGAATACCGAGGTTGTTACACGTGCTATTAGAGCTACTAGGTTCAACTCTGGAGCCTATGGGATTTTATATAAGTAAAACGTAAACCTTATTGGAAGTTAAAGGTTGAAAATTTCTTATGCCAAGATGGAAAGAGAAATGAACAAAGGGAAATGAAAAGGAAGATAAGATTCTCGGAAACTTGTTTAAGTTTGGGACTAGATAAGAATCATCCCTTGAGTTGAAAACTCCTAAATCAACAACTCAATAAGATGTACCCTTGGATTGTAGAGGATTATGTAATCAAGTTATGTAGAAAGGCTCTGAAGGATAACCAAAATGTACCTTCACCCTAAGAAGTAGCTATATGACTCTGAGGGATAAAGAGGATTGAAAGAATCTCGCTTATTAATAGCAACCTATAGTTGCAAAGAGTCAAGTATTTTTGGATTTAGTAAAAATACTATGGATCCATGATTATACATTATTGGAATAATTTGGAAATGTCAATTGAAGTAGAAAGTTAGTGAAGGAGGTATCTATTGTGCATTTTTTGCACACAAGCCCCGCTGAAAGTAGGGACCCTATTTCACTTTGATTTTTTTGGTGTCTTGGCCCTTTGATTTTAAGGATTTATCTTGCTTTGGCATGAGCCTAAATGTTTTTCTTGTTTTCCTGAGTGATTCCCCTAAGTTATTAATTGAAAATCTTAAGTTTTGGGTGAATTTCAAGTTTTCACCCTAGTTCAGGATTTTCCACCACGTGCAAATTTTCCTGGATCCTACTCAAACTCCACTGAATGTGTGGTTCGAGATTTATGGCCTTGCATGAATTCCTCGTAATGGATTTTTCTAAATTTCATCCTATCATCGGGTTCCCAAATTTTCCTGCTTGTCTTGTCAGCGATCTTAATGTCATTCGTACTATTGTAACGGTATATTTAATCAATTTCTTGAACATATTTTTCCATTATGCTTTATTTCCTATGTTCGATTGAGCTGAGGGGTGCATTCTTGGAGTGTTAGACTTGATTTGAGGCATTTGATTAGTGAGTTATTTTCTTTGGTGGAGATTTCATGTGCATTTTCCTTGTTGTTCTTTGTTGGACACCATTAAACTAATATGTGTTGCCGCATTTGGGTTTCTACTTCATCAAATGGTATGTATGTGATTGCCTTGCTTTTTATTGATAAATGTAAGTGATGCCTTGCCATTCTTGGTTTGTTTAGGGTTCAAATTTATGTGGTTTTGAGAGTTTGTGCTAGGGTTGCATGATTTTGTTCAATTTATGGTCTCCCAAGCAATCTCTGAGCTTATTCATTTCTTTGTATTGTGAGATGGCTTGCTTGTGAGCCATGAATACCCCTAGTAAAGACCCAGTAGTTGAAACGATTGAATCTTGAGCTCACCTGTGAGTCAAATGGCACATCTGTAGGGTTTGATACCTAGGGAATCACCATTTCACCTTAGTTTGCTTTCGAGTTTGCCTAGAATTCAAAGAAAATCTTTAGGAGGTCTTTATCAAACTTGTCTCAAGCCTAGATTCTTGAAATTTATGATCGATCCATTAATTTGGGCGAAATCGTGATTGAATACCGAAGCTTGGGTTTTTCACTCATCTCGGGATTTTTTGGCTCTGGCGGAGTTTCCCGATTATCCTTGTCCCCTTCAGTTTTCCAGAATCTACTATTTTTTGGAGATTCATCTTCTTCAAGGATTTCCTTTGACTCTAGATTTTTCCCAAAATTTTATGTTCCCCGATTTTTTCGAAATTTGGCAGAATGTCTCCTCCTTCATGGAAATCCGTCCCATGTGGATTTTCTCAGAATTTGATGGGAAATGGAATAACATGACTTGTTAAGTGATTATTATGAATTCTATAATCAACTTATGCTATTTTGGGATCTCACATGCTGTTTCTTGATTGATAATGATCGGACTAAATTGCTAATAGGTGTTTTCATGTTCATTCCATTGGAATCCGTTTCACCCAGAATTCTTTGAAATTCCTCCCTAAATTAGATTCTGTGGGTGGATCTAAAATTTGGATTTTAATATGATCATTCTATATGAAGATTTAGTGGCTTTGATTGATTAACCTTAGTTTCATGTGATCTTTACTATGGTTTCCTTTGTTGAGTGTAGGCTGAATCGAGCAGGACTGTGGTTGGGAAGGCTAAGGGTGACATAGAGGGATCCTCGGTATCTGAAGTAGAGAGAATTAAGCTAGATGTCAAGAGAAAAATCTCAGAGATCAGGATTACCTCTATCTGGTCAGAGGTGACAGACACAAATGTTGGACTGTGGGATTATGAGGAATTTAAGGGCACAATGGCAACTCAGGATCTTCCTTTGGTGGCCAAGAGAATGATGGAATCAAACCTGGCACATGTAGTTGGTTTTCCCTTGATAGTGTAGTGTTATGAATTAGTCCTTGAATGTGCCATACATTATGATAAAGACACTCAGAGGATAATTGGTCCCCAGGGGAGGATCGTGGAAAATCTAAATCCTGTCTCCATAGCTCAAACTTTTGACATGCCAGATAGATCCCATGTGGTGGCATTCAACATGGAGGCAGCTAAGAAGTACTATGAAGAGGATACTGTTAAATCACAACAACTTATTAATTCCTGGTTGGAAAATCCCAAGTCTCACTATTCTAAATTAACCAAATAGCTATTCAGAGAAAAATTCAAGGAGCATTATGATGCCATCACATTGCTCGGCAGGGTGTTTGGATTAAAGAGTGCAGGTACGTTTGAAGGTTGGATTTTCCATGTCATTGTAAGGATGGAACATAAGAGAATTGACTATCATTGGGCAGGTGTCATAATTAGGGTGATCCATGAGCAATTGTGCAATGTGTTGCAAACCAAGACCTTCACAATGACCTCATACTTAGTCTATGCACTTGCAAGATTTCATCCCTACAGGGGACTGAGCACAAGGGGAGTCTTTGGAAAAGATGTTATTTATGAATTTATCCTCAATTTCACTTGGGAAGCTTGAGCTATAGAAGGGTGAATGATGCATTCACCATGCATATCACCAGATTGCTTCAAGGTGAAAAACACATAAGAATTTCAGACCAAGCCAAGGAGCTCATCAAGAAATATGGGGCTTGGTTCATTCAGTTTCCCACCTTCTCATACATCAGGATTGATGGTTGTCAAAGGGCTCCATATCGACTTCCAAGGTATCCCACTGATCACATCCTGTTGTTGGAAGTCACTAGACAGATATGTGATTTTGATGCTATCATCAAAAGGGACAAGCATAGGACTAGTTTTGGTGGAGACTTCCCTTCGAGGATAGGTACTGGAGAGGCTTGCCCTTCTATTAGTTCAGCTCAGGCTTCAGAAAAGGAGATGGGTGCTCTTGGTTTGTCTTTCCACTCCAAGAGATCTAGATTTGACATAACAGGTGAAGCACAAAAGAGGGCCAGTAGAGAATATAGCCATAAGGTTGATTTAGAAGATTATTGGGCCAATTGCAATGATGAATATAAGGTCAGGAAAAATAAAATTTCTCGACTCCCAGTTGAATCAGTCTGATTGTTCAATGTAAAGAAAGTCCCAGATTAACTTGAGGATGATGGGGACCTAATTCAAGGCCATGCTTATGAGACAGTTAAGAAAAATCCAATTGGTGAAGTGGATTGGCTAGAAGAAGAAAAGATAGAATTAGGACAGTTAATGAATCCAGTCACCAAGTTTACCAAGATGTGGCTAAAGCATAAAATATGGGAGTTGGAAAATGAGGGTTTACAGTGCACCTTTGATTTCATGGGAGATTTCGACCCTCACTCCACTTCTGAGGAATCAACTAAGCAAGATCCCAAGGGTAAAGGCAAAGTGATCTCCCCTTTCAAAATCAAGATTAAGGATATTCAAATAGAGAAGGATCAAGAAGAAGAAAAAAAGAGAGCCTATTGCTAAGAAAAGGGGACGTACTTCAAAGACTAAGAGGCCTGAAGTAGAGGAAGCTGAAAAGTAGGATCTTGAAGTTGGTGCTCCTATGCCTAAAAGGAGGAGAATCATAAGATTGTCACAAAAGGTAGGTTCTAAGGTTGGGGAAGAAGTTAGCACACTTGTGGTAAACGTAGAGAGTTCAGGAGAAAAGACGCAAGTGTATACAAGGAAATCAAGGACTCCTCTACGAATAGTGTGCCAAAGGCGGATCCTCCTCTGGTTACTTCTCATGGGGAGTAGCATGATGATGTTACTTCTTCACATGAAGCTCAAAATGAACCTGGTGAATCTAAGGAAACTAAGGATCATCAAGACACTAAAGGAGAAGAATTTCATGAGGGTGAGCTTTTCAGTGTAGAGGCAGAAATAGAAAGAGTAATGCAGTTTGCCTTGGTTGCATGTGAGGACTCACCAGTTAGAACTGAAGAGGTCAAATCTCCTCCAAGAGAAGAAATATCAAATAAATTTCAAACACCTGTGCACAGAGAGGAGCACATTGAAGAAAAGGATAAGGCCGAGGAGGTTCCTAAGAAACAGGATTTGAATGAAGATGTGGCTAAGGGTCCACAAGAGGAAATAGGACAGAGTGAAGTACAATTAAAGTCCACTGTTCTAGAGTGGTTGGAAAAAGAAATAAAGAGAAAGTAGGTTGTTGTGGAGGATACCCCACCCAATTGGGATAAGCTACTGGTAAATATAGGAAAAGATAAAGGAAAGAAGAAGGCTAGGGTTATCTCCAAAATTGAAAGAGATGCAGCGAATAACCGGGTTGTCCACATTGCCACTCCTGCCCCGGATAAGAATAGGGATGATGTAATTGCAAAAGATTATAATTTTTTGGCCATCAATCTAGGATCCACCTCCATGGAGAAGGACATTGAATAATATGAGGGTTCTAGTGCGGTCATCCTGGGAAGATTAAGAAGTGAAGTCCAAACCAAATAGGAGCTGAAGAAAGAAAATGAAAGACTCAGGAAATGTTTGGAGGATCTGATGAAGCCCTTATAGTCCATTGGTTCCTCATCCTCTGCTACAAATCTCCTACCCTAGGCGACCATCACTGAATTGGAAAGGATGAAGGCTACCACTCTTGCTACAACAAATTGGTTACAAGGGGTGCAAACTAAAGGAAATGATGCTATCAAGGACATTTTCAAAATTGGAGGAGATGCTATGAGGGTGATAAATTGGTTAAAAGAGGTATTAGCTCAACATAAGGAAGACATACATCTCTTGTTATAGAAAACTAAAACCATCATGGAGTATACCAAGGATAAAATTGTAAGTGATGAAATTCTCCCTTCCTCCAGAGTTGTCGAACCTTGGGAATGGTTTGAGGCTTTGCAAATTAGGCAGAAGGTTCTGAAGAAGATCTATAAGCAGAGGAGGCAAATTGAAGATACCCTAACTGGTGTTTATAATGGATGCATTGCTTTCTTTGAGATAATGATAGGGAGAAGGAAGATTGTACCTAAGCATTTGAACCTGGAACAGTTGAGAGGGTGGTAGTAGGATGTTTATGCTCCAGTTGGTGATGATCATATTATTGAACACCAATTAGATGATGTAGCCACCTATATTGTTGTCATTGATAAATATCTAACATATAAGATTGAGTGGGATAAATCGGTGGAATAGTCTAGGGAAAATATTACATCGATTGAAAGCCGACTTAAGGTTTTTCCTTTGCCACCCACAGTCGACTTGGACAAGATGATTTTGAAGGTACATGAAATGCTGGATCAAAATAAAGACAAAGGGGAAGGTAGTAAATGTTGGGTTGCATCAAAATTTGTGCTTCCCTATTACTTTGCATGCATTGGTCCAAGTTGCAGTGGAGATCCTAGGCCGACCTGGATGAAGTTCGAGCATTTAATGAAAAGTTTATTTTATTTTGAATTTCTCTTGGCTGACCTGTTTTGTGGCCAATTATCATTGTAAAACATTAGCTAGGCTGACATGTTCTAGGGGTCTCTATTAATATGGCATTTTTCCTCATTTGTAAGGGATATAGGATAGATACATAGACAAGTAGACATATGTTGATATTGAAGCTAATTAGGTGAAATTAGCAAGTAGTTGTTCTCAAGCAAGTATTGTAACAAAAAACTGGAATTGTTGCTTCAATGGATAATTTAATGCAAGTAATGTCATTGTGATTTGGTTCCATACTTGTGTTCTTCTTATCTTTCATGGTTATAGCTATTCTATCTTTAAAATTGCTTTGAGGAGATATTTCAATATTTAGGATTAGATTTGATTTAATGATGTTTATGGTTTCTGCTTGGAGTGTTGCAGCGATCCCTGGTCCATACTTTTTGTAGCTAGCTGATTGTTAGTTGCTTTGCAAAGTTAGCCTGGACCATATATCTATTGTGCTTAGTTCAATTGTGAGGGTTTATTCATTTCAATTGCTTTGGGGTTGTTTTGGATGAATGTTCAGGATTTGAAAATCTTTAACACCTTAGAAGATTGCATTGTTCTTGTGAAATTGCAGATTCATCTAGGTTAAGCAAGGATTATTTTATGAGGGATTGGTCCATTTCAAGTATTTCATCATTTGCATTGTTAATCTTAGGAATAGTGTTAGTCTTAGTAATCTCTTGAAAACCCTAATCTTTTTCTATTTCTTTCATTATTTGAGTTAGATTTAGGATCAAGTATCATCATATTGCTAGATTTGATAAATTGAAGATTCAGTCTTTGCTTGTAGTAAGGTCCCATTGTGATTACCAACATTTTCACATTTATCATTGAGTTGTTTATGCATTGTCAAGACCTGACACTAGAGACCTTGGGGTTATCTCTTGAGGCTTGCTAATAGAGATTTACCTTTTAAGAGAGATAGGATATTATATTATGTTTGAGTTGTTGTTGTGCAGAAAACCTCATCAATAGTATCCAAGAGGTTGGATAACCCTTGACAAAATCTAATTTTGAACAAAAACCAAGATCTTTCGAGAGAAGAGTTACTACCTTGGAATAAGGCTAGAATGGAAAGGAAAAAGAAACCAAGCAACTTTGGAGTGTCAAAGGTTATAAGTGAAACTTTACAAAAGAATTAGAACAAAGTCACTTGGAAAGATGATTTTAAGAAAGAAGCTAAAAGGTAAATCGGATTGGTCCAAAAAAGGTTCAATTAGTACATAGTTTGGTAGAAGTGAAAATTTAACTCACCAACTAGTCAATGAAAGTAAACTTATGTTTAGTGGTCCCAAAAGGAAATGGGATATAGAGTGACACTATGTTAAATCAAAAGAATTAGTAAGAAAACAACACTTTAAGTTGAAATCACATCAACAAAAAAAGGCTTTGTGGATAGGGATATTCCTTCACAAAAAGGATATTGGTATACATGGAAAAGAGAATTGGAAATTAGAGTGCCTCTTAGCTTGAAAATTTTCCAATTATTCATTAGATCTCTTTATTAATGATCCAATTGTTGAATCTATGAGATTAGAGACCAATGATGAATCTAATTTTTGAAACAAAAATTGTATTCAAGTCATGCCATGGAAGGCAACAAAAAGGAAATAGAAATCCAACAACAAGGAATGATAAATCAATTCAAGAAATCCAAATATTTGCTAAGAGTTCAACTTTGAGTTGAAATAATATTAAATGGAAACACTAAGGGGGGAAGAAAGAGAGCGAATTAACTCAAATAAATTACCTCACACAACAAAACTCATTTAATGTATTTTTTATTTGGAAGAGCTTTTGGTTTCTTTGAAAGTCATGATTTCAATCAAAATCATATATTCCATGATCAAAAGGGTAGAGAGATTGGAGTTTTTAGAGAAAGATAGCGGAAGGTCAAGGATTATAACCAATGAGAAAGGAATCTTTAACACACAATTTTTTTTATATATAATTGAATTACTATTATCATTGATGTCTTAGGAAAGGATAGACAGTATGCTTGATCATGAAAGGAAAGATCATTTCCAATGAAATAAGAAAAGGGAAAATATAATTACTCATGATTTTGAGTCATTGAGAGACATTTGAGCTTGGTAATTAGGTATGCAATAAAAATTGATATCTTTTTGGAACCGACATGATAGCAAGAATTGCACTCAAATTAGTACAGATGCTCATTAGGAAGGATAGATTGAGCTGAAAAATTGGATTACAACTTTGGAAATGATCAAAGAACAAAAATAAATCCAAGGAATGGATTTCCTATGATGAAGGAGATTTATCTTGAGAACCAAATGTGGCATGAGTCAATGAAAATGATTTTCACTTAGTCGGAATAAACTATTATGGTATGAAAATAACCTATGTATGCAAACCCAAAATTTTGGGGGATTAAGGAATGAAATGAAGTAAATTGATGTCATATTCAAGACATTGGAGTGACAAAATTATTTTTTGGATAAGGAACCACTATAATTTGAAAGGGGGATAGAGTAAAGATGCTGCAAGGAATGTAGCAAGTTAATTGTCTAGTATGCCAGGAGATGAAGACATGATGTCATCATCAGCAGGATGTGAATACTCTCTTGAGAATCCAGTGAGGAAGTGGTAGATCATTGGAATAATTTTTGATGTCTATTGAACTAGCATAACACCATGGTAGACAAACTCACCAAGATAATCAATTTTAATTAGGAAATTTGATTTAAAGGACATTAGTCCTATAACAACATATTGTGTGAAGTATTTGCTTATTGTTCTTGAGAAGGTTATGTCAAATGAGAATGAATAGGTAATGATGAGGTTTTGTGTAAACCATGATCATCTTATGAGAAATTAAATTTATTGAATGTTCAATTTATTACTTTAAAGTTATCCAAATAGGAAAAAGGGATAAACCAAACCTTGAAGGATTTGCAAAATACTTATAAACATATGTCATTGAGATTAGGACCATTATATGGAAAGAAGGATTGAACCTCTATTAAACTTAAAAAGCCTAAGAAATAGGGATAACTGTAGACTAAAAACGCTGAACAAATGGAATAATTGATTGAAATATCAAGGAAAAACATTGATTGATATACAAAGTTTGAAATTAGAAGCAATATTATGCTTAAGAAAAATGGTTGAGTTAGCGAACAACAGTCTTAGCTTTTGAGTTGTCTAATGGTATAAATACCAAAGGGAAGGGTGAGACCCATGGTGTAGTGTGCAATGCATTTCCATTCTTTTCTATTTGGGTTACAGTAAGGATAATTACGTTAGCCAATGAGAATGTGTTTTTCCAATCACTGTGAAATAGGTGTCATATAGAATATTTAATTGCTATTATATTTATGAAGTATAACTCTTTAAGGGAAAGTACATGTGTGAAAGCACATAGGTTCTCCTTGTATGTTAGCACAAATCACTCAGTGCAAGGTCCAAGAAGGACAATATTGCATGGGGTTGTGCTATGAGGGAAGGTTAGATGGGAATATACTTATTTCCTATTTGAATTGGAAATGAAAAGTAAAACCCTAATTTGAGTTTATCGATATGTTAAAGTATTTTAATCATTAGGGATGATGATTCACAAGGGGGAAAGTATGTTACACCCCATCTTATTGTTATTGACTTACTTTTATCTTCACAACTAAATAGGAAGATGAAAGAAAATCATGATTTCGATATGTTTGATAAATGAACGAAATACTGAAATAGGTATTAATATGTTATTGCATTGAAGGAGTAATTATGTTTATATTAATGAAGGACAATGAAAAAAAATGAATTGCAAATTGAATACTCTAATGTTTTATGATGTGAGTAGATTTCATGTGAACTTTTAACTACCATTGTAAATGTGACAAGTTGGATGCAGGTACAGGTTCATGCCTTTGAAAGGGAGGGGGAGTATCACTCAGGAGAGGAACTTGGTCTAGTAACCCTTAATAATCTTATTTAATCTTCTGCACACTCACTTATAAGTATAGTCCAGCCGATTCAATAGCTTGGGAAATGGTATGTTAACCTCTGGTCTAGTTTGAGCATGATTTAAGAGAAGTTATCGTCTTGTCTTTGAATGTTCCTGTTTGTGGCTATCAAGTGAAAGTTCTTCTTCTTTATGTGTTCGTACTTAAGTGTTAGTCGATAAGGTATATACCTAGAATGTATAATTATATATATGTACATATCTTTGATAACCATGTGGAAACTAAAAGGTAACCTTTTTACTTTTTCTTGTTTTGTCCCTCCTTGTGCTTAATTGACTTGATTTCACCTTGATTTAATGTTGTAATGTGAATTATACATTCACATTAGGTCTTGAATATTCAAATAATTAAAACTTTATGATGTCTTTTGAAGGTTTTGTGAAGTGTTGGAACCATAGATTTTTGGGACTAGGAATGCTAGGTCTCTTTTGTTTAATTAGGGTCTTTGACCTAAAAAGAGATAGATCCACACACCAAATCTAGGTGGTTCACTCAATCTAAGATATGTATGATGAAATTATGTCTAAATTCAATGTTCTAGATGTAGCTAATTGATAATATTTATTGATTAAATATGCAAAACCTAAGAAATGTGGCTTGTTTGAAAACACATTATGTAATGCAAAAATGAACTAGAAATGAATGCAAAACTTAACAGAAATGAACCAAACTAAAAGTGTGCACCTGAGATGTTGAAGGAGGTTGGAAATGAAATTTTAAATGTTGTTGATGCTATTTTTCAGACCTGGTGGGACTCATTCGCCATTCTAGGTGAATCAGTCCTAGTTTTGCAAAACTAAGCCGAAACCTATTTCTAACAAAAGGGTATCCAAAAATGCAAAAAACTAAAAATTGACCTTGGAGTGGGACTCATTCTCCACCCATGGAGAATGAGTCCAATTTTGAATTTCTAAATATTCAAGAGTGAAATCTAGAGCTCTCGGTCTACACTTTGACTTCCTATAGGTGTCCACTTCTGAAACTCTGATTTATGGGCCTAAAAATAAGTTTTTGTTGATATTTTGACTCATTGAAAGAAGAGAAGACTTTAACAACCTTTTAACTTGATCTTCAATGATTTCCAAGCTTCCAAGAGTCCTAAATCTGAAACACACAAGACAAGAGAGATAAATGTTAAATGTTAGGGCATGGGGGTTTGCCTCGGTCAAACCCCTTTTAGGTAATTAAGCCAAAATGATGAAATAAAGGAATGAAACATGCAATAGTGGAGTTGATTACCTTTCCATGATGTTTTATCTTAAAAGTATACAGTAAAAAATGAAGAATCTATCCTTGAATGTCTGAAAATTTGCTAACTTGGAGACTTGAAATGAAGAAACCCTAAGTTGCTTGACTTGAGATGGAAGATTGGTGGATGAATGAATGATAAGAGATAAGAGATGTGAATTATGGTTAAAAGACTTATATTTATAGGCATTTCACCTATTTTACTCATTAATACCTCATCATAGGCCGACATGAAGAAATAATAAACTTCAATTTCACTTTTTTTCCTATTTAAAGGTCAAAATTGAGCCAAATGGGACTCATTCACCACCCATGGCAAATGGGTCCCACCTAGATGGGACTTATTTTCCATGGATGGCAAATGGTTCCCATAGGGGCTAATTTGGCAACTAAGATGCTAGGAGATAAAATAAGGTTTAAATTGCAACTTTTTAGGTATTTCATCAAATAATGCCTTGGGATGAAAAATATATAGGGTCATTAGGGACCTATTAGTGATATGTGAATGTAATTAGGATTGGGACACATAAGTCAATGTGAAAGTGTGATTAATCACACTTTACAACACAAAATGAGGTCCACTTAGCCTAGGAAGGCACAAGAACCAATGTGAATGTGTAAGAACATTACAACACTAGTTTAACATTAATTTTATTTTACAAGCCTTCTAGATTGATGTGAAGATGTATTTAAATACATTTTATAATGTTAAATTAGGGAGAAATGAGTTTATTAAGTCTAGAAATGTGTGAAACTATCTTACAACACTTTACAACGCCTTTACAAGACATCAATAAAAGAGTGTTATTCAGTTTGCAAGGGTCCAAGACCTAGTGTGGATGCAAAATTCCTTGCAAACACGAATCAAGGTCTCATTAAATCTGATTTATCATGAATTATTCCCATGTCAAGCAAGAGGCCCCTTTTTTTGATAGTACATGTTGTAACATATTTCTACACATTTCTAGACTATTCTTATTATAATTCATCTAAATATTCCCTTACCAAGTCCTATTCTAAAGTGTTGTAAAGTCTTGTAACAAGATTTCATGATTTTCTAGGCTTGTCACCACTAATTACACCTTTCTTATAATTTATTTGGCCCCTTTATGCACTTATTGTTACCTATTTTTCACTACCAGCTCAAACAGGTAGAGCTGAATTGCAAATTCAAATCAAAAGGTACACAAGTTGTTCAAAATTTTCTGCTAAGTACTCATTATTGTGCAATGTTTCGTTACAGTGTAAATTTCAGTAATATTATGCAAAAAACATCTCAAAATGATATCATAAGTTTGCATAATTTTTGTTGTTTTATTCATAATGTACAAACCAGAATCCCACACAAGCTGTGGGAGTAACTCAATTTGATTTTCATAATCAAATAAGGGGTGCATGAAGTAAAGTAGACTATACAACTGAGAATAAAGAAGGCATAGGGTAGAAAGTGATTCGTCATTTCCTGGAATGATGAATCATTGACAAGTTGAGGTCTTCAGTTGTGGCTCCAGCTCCAAGCTCCAAGCTCTGATGCACCTGCAAGGTTGATAGAAGTGTGGTTAGAGCAATGTGAATCAAATCCTATCATATGCCTACGCTACCAACAAAAATATAGTATACATTTGATCAGGCATCCATCAGATGATTTCAGATTTCAAAGGCATAAAACTCAAGAGGAAAGCTTTCAGCTTCTTTTATTTTGCTAACACGTTTGTTCACTGTGCAGGAACAAGTTTATTATGTTCGTGATCATCTTATCAGATATGTGGAGAAAATGGGCTCCCACAAGGGTTGAGCCCGACATATCATAAGGACACCTCTCATTCATATCATTACATGAGAGTCATCAAGTATTACAGTCATCAAACAGGACTGTGTAAAGCAATATTAAATAATAAAAGCAGTCTAATTCAGCATGGTGAAAACAGATTGAGCAAATTATCTTTTGCTCATCATTCAAAGGAACAATTAAAGAAATATATTAAGAGAGCATTAATTGCATTTATCATCTCTTGTTTTAGCCCGCCTTTCATTTATATTCACATTTTTGATGAGGCTGAGCCCTTTATACTGAAGGGAAAGTGGAGCATTAAGAATTCAATTGTTTCTTACAACTCCATAGTTCCATAAACATCAAGGGCTATCATGTTTTGAATGCAACCAAATCCTCAAAGGACAACCATTACAATTTCAAGAACAATAAACTTACGATAGAAACAATGAATGCTGCACTCAACAGTGAAGGGTTTTTTATGCAAGAAAGCAAATGATTGTGGATAGACAATGGACAAATCTGTTGTTTTAATAAAGCATTTACAGTTAAAGAACCATTTATAAGGTGACACAAGTATAGCACTTTCTCATTATGAAATAGAATGCCCAATGGGGAAAATGAAAAGACAGTCAATGATTTTTTTTAAAGGCATATATACAGAGCATGAAAATCACTATTTCATGGAGGAGCAGCCTCAATCTATATGAAATCAGCATTAAAAGATAGTAGTATTTCAATGAGAAATGCTTTCCTAACAGTAGCATTTGTTACCATAATACACAGTACTCATACTCAGCCTAAAGATACCATTATGTTTACATGATGAATTAAGGATTGGAACATACTCATAGTGGAGTTCATGCATATCAGCATAAAGGACAACACTAACAACCATTTGAAAAGATTCATATTGTCAAGAATAATAAAAGTGGCAGCATGACATTGGTCTTAATCTCATAGCATATGCATAAAGTCATGAAATCAAGGAAATAGTGAGAACATACTTTTTGACAAGGTATGAAGATGATCACAATGGTCATTAACCGATCTACTTGAGAGGCATGAGTTATTCATCAGGAAGAAGATATGCTACAACACTACCATAATAGCAATAATATCATAGCCATAGCGTGAATCACTCCAATAGTTCAGAAAGGTGCCATTAATTGGAAATTATGAGAGAATGAAAGTTGTGCAAGATTGAACAAACACTGTCACTGTTGAAAAGATTAGCAATACACTCACGGTCAAAGGGTTGCAGCTTTAAGACAAATACAAGAACACAGAGATATGAATGCTATGATGTCATGATCAAATAAGATCAATCAAGTTTCCATGGTGAATGTTGTAGTTTCTATCAAGTATTGAATACAACATAGAGCTATAAGATGCAGCCTAATTTGCACATGAAGTATGGTGCATACAAAATAGTAAAAACAAAGATACATTAAATTCTCAGCCAAGGGATAGTCCCATATGTAATACAACCTCAAATTTTTTACAAGTATGGCAGGAAGGTTTAAACATTATACCTCAGAATGTGAGAGTGTGACATGTACATAGTTGAGTGGTCATGGGGAATCCATAAACACAAAATGTTATATGAAAAACCAAATGAAGTGTATGTAAGGGACAAAAGGAAGGTTTTGTTTTCTTTTTCTGTTGCAATTAGCCTTATACCAGTCAAGAGGCCATGGCCTAAGTTGCCATTCTCCATCATTTTACATAAAGGTATTGAAAATACAAAAGCAATGGGAAAGATCGGTGCCATATAGGTGAAGAATTCAAAATAGTAGCCACGCCCAGACAAAAATTCTACAGACAAGAGCAAGGGGCAGAATGAAAGGAATATACTCGCAGCCATAACAAAGAAGGTTTTACCCTATTTCCAAAAAATATCATGAGGCTGCGGCCTGAAATTAGAATGGAAGCATAGACAAAGCACAAATACTGCTTGACAGAATGCCTCAATGACTTGTTGTCTCATAATTAAAAAAATAGAGCTACCTCCTGTAGCCGCGGCCTGGGAGTTTCAAGGCCGATTGCAGAGGAAAAGATTCCAATAGCTCAGACTAAGGCTTCAATGGAGGCTCAAGAAATATCAACGTAATCAAATTAATGTATTAGAAATACACAAGGCCACAGTCTTAGTTTACCAGATGGATTAAAATCCATAAATTTTTGCTCAAAAATAATTAAGAGTACAAACTCAATGCTTTTACAAACAGTAGAGATAACTTACTAATCAACAAGTTCGAGTTTTTTGCATAAGATCTCGACATTGCTTCTAGATTTCTCCACAAAGTCTCAGCTTCAACTCTCAATTAGCTTCAGCAAACCCCTTCATGGCGGCGCAACAGAGGCTCCTTCAGAGAAATACAAAGTGAAAATACTTATGAATGATTAGGGTTCCATTATTTACTCGCCCTTTTTCTTTGCTTTTCACGGGCTTTCTTCATATTTTATGATGGGATATTTTGACCTTATGTTTTCAAAGATAAATCATTTCAATGGTCTTGAATTGTGAAGTCAGCGACTTAATCATGCAAATGGAGGTGATAAAGTTATATGCCAAGGCATATAAAATATTCATTAAAGCATTGAGTTAGGGATGGGCTCGGGAGATATAAGGAGTGATATGATATTTTTATCAAATAAATTTGTTTAAGCCTTCCATATTATTTGTAAAGTTTATTTAACATTATTAAAATAATTTTTATTGATTTTTTTTAATAATTGTTTAAATAAACTATTTTAGAAGGAAGGTTGAGTTAATTGGTGATCACTCATACATGATTAATTTAGACATAGAGTTAAGATGTGCATGGGCGGATTGATATAAATGAAGAGATTTTAGTAGCACAGCCCACTTTTCCAAGGATTTTCAATTCAATTTGAGTGCTCTATGGATCAGTTATGAGTTGATAGGAAGTTTGAGCCTGAGTTCACTAATTTTGCATGAGTTTGAGCCTTCTTTTTAGGGATTTTTAGTTTTGCTTGGATTTTTCCTTGGAATTATCATCTGCACACTGATTATGACTCCCAGTTTCATCTTCGTGCCTTTTGAGAGGCTTATTGTATAAAGTGTAATAACTTAGTTATTTTTACACTAGTTCTTTTTATTTCCTGCTTACACATACATCAGTGAAGCATTGTAACTCAACTTTATTATTCAAGCATTGTAATAGAGTTTATTTTCAGTATAGTGTTTCCTTCTCAATACTTTCTTGAGTTTTATTGTCATATGAATGATTTGATTTAAACATTGTGATTTTATCTTGAATCCTTTGTTTTGTCTCATTGATGCTTTAAAAAAATAAGAAGATTTCATGTTAGAATTCAGGTTGCATGTTGTGTTTAACAAATATTTCAATCATTTGTATCTGTGAAAACCTAGTTATCCTCATACAGACATTGAAACTTCAAACCTACATGTGAAATATTGATGAATTTCATGCTCTTGATTGAATTGTGAAATAATTTTAGGACTTTATTGCAGCTGATTATAGGTTTAGGATAGCGAATAGAGTCACATAATTTTGGTACAATTACCTCTTGTAGCTTTAGGATTTCAATTCAAGCAATATTTCTATCTATTTCCCAACCAAGTTAGTTTTAGGAGGTTTTCATCAGGGAACCAGCCCTCTCTGGAGATTGATCCTCAAAATTAGGCAACCGACAGGCCTGAGGATCATTCCATGTTTCAACAGATTGTTGAATTTAACTATTCAAGCGTTCGGGTGCAATCTTGTTGACAACAGCTATATTCCTTAATGGCGTTTTTTTTTTTTAATGTAAAATGAAAAATAGCATTAAAAAGAAATTTAATTCCCAACACCCACTTGCAAGCCTTGAGTGGGACCCATTTGCCATGGGTGGTGAATGAGTCCCTCTTTGCACAAAATTCAAAATAAATTCAAATTTCCTTCAGGTTTTTATTCATTAAGACCTTATGTCATCCTGTGATGTTGTATTCTTGGGTAATTAGGGCATAAATGTATATAAATAAGTTTGTTTCTATCCATTT